>PJEM01010843.1:15671-43466 GCA_004023845.1 Helogale parvula | reverse complement strand
TAAACATAACCACCCCCACCACCAAAAAAAGAAGAGGAAAAAAAAGTAAAGAAAATAATAAGGGAAAAACTCAAGACCCACTTCCTAGGGGAAAAAAAACAGCATGCAATTTCTGTCCCTGAGGGAATGTATTAAATAAGCAAACACTATCAACAAGCAAAACAAGTACTACAATGTAGAAATATTTTAAAAAACCCCTCTCATATGCATAAATGAAAGATTGCACACAAAGAACTCACAGCTTTTCAAGCTTCAAAAGTAAATATTCTGCTACTATGTATTAAATACTGCATGGTTTGCCCAAGGTAAGATGAAACCACATCATGAATCAGTAAGCATTTTGCATTTTCTTTCACTATCTATTCAAAGTCATGCCTGCTGCACCTCTAAACATTTCATTAAATCCAATTCTACAGCAAACACTCCCAAAATAAACATAGATTGTATTGCAGTTTCACATAACAGTATATAAAATGCTGTGTTGTGACAGGTATCAACTATCCATTAGATACTGAATCAATTTTTCTTAAGCACTACTAACTGCTTGCTTTTCTTGAAGCTAGATCATTCTGAAAATTTCCTGTTAGACCCATGAGTGCAAACATATGGTGTCTGTCCTTCTCTGCCTGGCTTACTTCACTCAGCATGACACCCTCAAGGTCCATCCACATTCCTACAAATGGCCATATTTCATTCTTTCTCATTGCCATGTAGTATTCCATTGTGTATACATACCACATCTTCTTGATCCACTAATCAGGTGATGGACATTTAGGCTTTTTCCATGTTTTGGCTATTGTTGACATTGCTGCTATGAACATTGGGGTACATGTGCTCTTATGCATCAGCATTTCTGTCTCTCTTGGGTAAATCCCTAGCAGTGCTATTGCTGGGTTATAAGGGAGTTCTATGGATAGTTTTTTGAGGAACCTCCACACTGTTTTCCAGAGCTGCACCAGTTTACATTGCCACCAACAGTGTAGGAGGGTGCCCATCTCTCCACACCCTCGCCAGCATCCATAGTCTCTTGATTTGTTCATTTTAGCCACTCTGACTGGTGGGAGATGGTATCTCAGTGTGGTTTTGATTTTTGTTTCCCTGATGAGGAGTGATGTTGAGCATCGTTTCATGTGCCTGTAGGCCATCTGGATGTCCTCTTTGGGGAAGTGTCTGTTCATGTCTTCTGCCCATTTCTGCACTGGGTTATTTGTTTTGTGGGTGTGAAGTTTGGTGAGTTCCTTGTATATTTTAGATACTAGCCCTTTATCTAATATGTCATTTGCAACTATCTTTTCCCATTCTGTCAGTTGCCTATTAGTTTTCTTGATTGTTTCCTTTGCCTTGCAGAAGCTTTTTATCCTGATGAAGCCCCAAGACATCAGTTTTGCTTTCATTTCCCTTGCCTTTGGGGATTGTCAAGTAAGAGATTGCTGCGGTGGAGGTCTAGGAGGTTTTTTCCTACTTTCTCCTTGAGGGTTTTGATGGGTTCCTGTCTCACATTCAGGTCCTTCAGCCATTTTGAGTTTATTTTTGTGTATGGTGTAAGAAAGTGGTCTAGTTTCATTCTTCTGCATGTTGCTGTCCAGTTCTCCCAGGACCACCTGCTAAAGAGGAAGTGTTTTTTCCATCGCATACTCTTTCCTACTTTGTCAAAAATTAATTGGCCGTACATTTGTGCGCCCAGTTCTGGGTTCTCTATTCTATTCCATTGGTCTATGTGTCTGTTTTTGTGCCAATACCATACTGTCTTGATGATGACAGCTTTGGAGTAGAGGCTAAAGTCTGGGATTGTAATGCCTCCCGTTTTGGTTTTCTTCTTCAATATAACTTTGGCTAATCGGGGTCTTTTGTGGTTCCATACGAATTTGAGGATAGTTTGCTCTAGTTTTGAGAAGAATATTGGTGCAATTTTGATGGGGATTGCATTGAATGTGTAGATTGCCTTGGGTAGTAATGACATTTTTAAAATGTTTATTCTTCTGATGCATGAACACGGAATGTGTTTCCATTTCTTGGTGTCTTCTTCAATCTCTTTCATAAGTTTTCTATAGTTTTCATCAGATAGGTCTTTTACATCCTTCGTTAGGTTACTCCTAGGTATTTGATAGTTTTTCGTGCATCGTGAATGGGATCAGCTTCTTGATTTCTCTTTCGGCAGCTTCATTTTTGGTGTATAGGAATGCAACTGATTTCTGTACATTGATTTTGTATCCTGCAACTTTCCTGAACCAGTTCTAGAAGGCTTCTGGTGGAGAGGATTGGGATTTCCATGTAGAGTATCATGTCATCTGGAAAAGTGAAAGTTTGACTTCTTTACCAATTCTGATGCCTTTTATTTCCTTTTGTTGTCTGATTGCTGATGCTAGGACTTCCAGTACTATGTTACACAGCAGTGGTGAGAGTGGACACCGCTGTCGTGTTCCTGATCTCAGGGGGAAAGCTCTCAGTTTTTCCCCATTGAGGATAATATTGGTTGTGGGCTTTTCATAACCTGCTTTTATAATGTTTATGTAAGTTCCTTCTATTCCGACTTTCTCAAGGATTTTTATTAAGAAAGGGTGCTGTATTTTGTCAAATGCTTTTTCTGCATGTTTCGACAGGATCATATGGTTTTTATCTTTCCTTTTGTTAATGTGACGAATGACATTGATGGATTTGCGAATATTGACCCAGCCTGGTAACCCAGCAATGAATCCCACTTGATCATGATGGATAATTCTGTTCACGTGCTGTTGAATTCGATTTGCTAGTATCTTGTTGAGTAGTTTTGCATCTGTATTCATTAAGGATATTGGTCTGTAGTTCTTTTTTTTTGCTGGGTCCCTGTCTGGTTTGGGTATCAAGGTGATGCTGGCTTCGTAGAATGAGTTTGGAAGTTTTCCTTCTATTTCAATTTTTTGGAATAGTTTTAGAAGAATGGGTATGAGCTCTGCTTTAAATGTCTGGTAGAATTCCCCTGGGAAGCCATCTGGCCCTGGGCTCTTATTTGTTGGGAGATTTTTGATAACGGATTCGATTTCTTCCCTGGTTATTGGTCTATTCATGCTTTCTATCTCTTCCCGTTTGAATTTTGGGAGTGCATGTGCATTTAGGAATTTGTCCATTTCTTCTGTGTTGCCAGTTTGTTGGCATATAATTTTTCATAGTAATCTCTGATGATTGTTTGTATTCCTAAGGGATTGGTTGTAATAGATCCTTTTTCATTCATGATTTTGTCTATCTCGGTGCTCTCTTTTCTTTCTGAGGAGCCTGGCTAGAAGTTTATTGATTTTGTTTATTTTTTCAAAGAACCAACTCTTGGTTTCATTGATCTGCTCGACTATTCTTTTGGATTCTATATTGTTTATTTCTGCCCTGATCTTTATTATTTCTATTCTTCTGCTGGGTTTGGGGTGTTCTTACTGCTTCCCTTCTAGATCCAGTAGGTGCTCTGTTAAATTTTGAATTTGCGCTTTTTCTAGTTTGTTGAGATTGGCCTGGATTGCAATATACTTTCCTCTTAGGACTGCCGTTGTTGCATCCCAGAGATTTTGGATTGTTATATTTTCATTGTTTTTGGTTTCCATGTATTTTTTAATTTCTCCTCTAATGGCCTGATTAACGCAATCATTCCTTAGTAGGGTGTTTTTTAACCTCCACATTTTTGGAGGTTTTCCAGACTTTTTCCTGTGGTTAATTTCAAGTTTCTTAGCATTGTGTTCTGAAAGTGTGTATGATATGATCTCTATTGGTTTATACTTATGGAGGGCTGCTTTATGTCACAGTATGTGATGAATCTTGGAGAATGTGCCATGTGCCATCGATTAGAAAGTGAATTTCCTATCTTCAGGATGCAGAGTTCTAAATATATCTATCAATTCCATCTGTTCCAGTGTGTTGTTCAGGTCCATTGTTTCTTTAGTGATTTTCTTTCTGGTTGATCTATCCATTGCTGTCAGTGGAGTATTAAAGTCCCCTGCAATTAGCACATTTTTGTCAATAAGATTATTTCTTTCTGTGATTAATTGTTTTATGTGTATGGGCGCTCCCAAATTTGGCGCATAGATATTTATAATTGTTAGCTCTTCCTGATGGAAAGATCCTGTAATTATTACATAATGTCCTTCTTCATCTCTTGTTACTGCCTTTACTTTAAAGTCCAGTTTGTCTGATATGAGTATGGCTACTCCAGCTTTCCTTTGGCTTCCAGTCGCCTGATAGATATTTCTCCATCCCTTTACTTTCAACCTGAAGGTGTCTTCCGGTTGAAAATGAGTCTCTTGTACACAACAGATAGATGGGTTTTGTTTTTTTATCCATTCTGCTACCTTCTGTCGTTTGGTTGGAGCATTCAGTCCATTTACATTCAATGTTATTATCGAAAAATGTGGGTTTAGAGTCTTTGTGTTCTCCCTAGAATTCATGTTTATAGTGATGTCTCTGGCACCTTGTATTCTTTGCAATCTTTCCCTCATAGAGTCCCTCTTAGGATTTCCTGCAGGGCTGGAATGGTGGTCATGGATTCTCTCAATTTTTGTTTATTTGGGAACACTTTAATATCTCCTTCTATTTTGAATGACAGGCTTGCTGGATAAAGGATTCTTGGCTGCATGTTTTTTCTATTCTTCACATTGAAGATTTCCTGCCATTCCTTCCTGGCCTGCCAGGTTTCATTAGATAGGTCTGTAACCACTCTGAGAGGCTTCCCTTTGTATGTCAGGGCCCTTTTCTCCCTATCTGCTTTCAGAATTCTCTCTTTCTCTTTATATTTTGCCAGTTTCACTATGATATGTCGTGCTGAAGGCTGATTCAAGTTATGTCTTAAGGGGGTTCTTTGTGCCTCTTGAATTTGAATGTCTATTTCTTTTCCTAGATTTGGGGAATTCTCAGTTATAATTTGGTCTAGTATCCCTTCAGGACCTTTCTCTCTGTCTTCCTCTTCAGGAATTCCTATGATATGGATGTTGTTCCGCTTGATTGTATCACTCAGGTCTCGAATTCTCCTTTCCTGCTCCTGGATTAATTTCTCTTTTTTTCAGCTTCCTCTTTTGCTATAACTGTATCTTCTAATTCACCTATTCTCTCTGCCTCGTCAATCCTTGAGGTGGCTGCCTCCAGTTTGTTATTCACCTCATCTATAGCCTTTTTTAACTCATCGTAGTGCCTAGTCATTGTCTCAGTTGATTCTTTGATGCTTTTCTCAACTCCAGCGATTAATTTTATGGCAAGTTTTTTAAATTCTTGATCCGGTATGTTGTCTGGATCTTCCTTGAGCAGTTCTGTGGCTGTGACTTCCTCCTGGAGGTTCTTCAGGGGAGAGTTCTTTCGTTTTGTCATTTTTGCTAGTTTTCTGTCTCTTGTCGCCTTTAGAAAGCTCGTTGAGCACTGTGCACTTGTTAATATTTCTCTGTTAAAGGAGGCTTATTGACTGTCCAGGGCCTGTCATTTCAGGAAATATTCTTTTAAAGGTGTCTCTCGGTTTCTCTTGTTGTGCCTTTTAATATTTTATTTCCCTACTTGGCAATATTTGGGACTCGCTGTCATGCACACTTTGGCTTGTTTCTTGGTGTAGCCCTAAGAAGGAAAACAGACAGACAAACACAGAGGGAACAGTGACACACAAACGCACAGACAAATCAAAGAAACAAACACATTAAAAGGGTGAAAGAAAATAAAGAGAATGGGGAGGAAAGAGATGCAAATAGGAGAAGAAGAAAAGAGAAAGAAAAAGAAAAACAATAAAAAATAAAGGGGCGGCAGAGACAATAAAGGACAGTGGACAGTCTAAAAGTGTATGACCAGTTGAAGGGAGAGATAGGGATGAAACGTAGGAGAATATATCTGGATTGCAAGAAGGTAAAAAAAAAGAAGGGAGAAAGCAGAATGGAAAATAAGGAGTAAAAATTTTTAAAAATTTAAGTAAAAAAAGTAATAATAATAAAAATACGTACATAAAAGGCAAAAAGAATAAAAATGAAGATAAAAAAGAAAAAAATTATAAAAAAGGCAACCCCCCCCAAAAAAAAAACAGCAGCTCCCCCTCCTGGATAGGTGTGGTTTGATGTGGTAGGTCTTGGAGGCTTCTCTCACAGGCTCTGCCTTGGTGTCTGCAGAGATTAGATAGGCAGCTCGTCAAGATTCGCTGAACTACAGACTGTAGGCTACTCTAATGAGTCAGATCTCCTTTTGCTTCGGTTGAGCCCAGTTGTATTTTCCAGGCCCGTCTCGGTTCAAAGTTCCAGTCCTTGCACTTTTTCTGCTCCCACAGATGGGATGTTTTTGCTTTGGTGGCTGGCTTCTTAGGGGGAGGAATTGCTTTGTCTTGGCTCAGGCTGGGATTTCGGCTGCCTCTGCCTGAGGTGATATGTGCAGCAGGAGGTGAAGTTTGTGCACACCGTCACAGACCCAGCCCCCAGTGGGGATCACTTTAGCATTGGGGGAGGAATCAGTGTGCAGCTGTTGCTGGAGGTGGTGCTGGGAGCTACTGGAAATGAACTGGGAGCTCCTGTAGCCTGCGCATGCACCCTGGTCTCCACCGCCGCCAACTCCCTGCCGGGATCCCGCAGAGGTGGGGGCTATTTCTTCCCTATTGGCACTCGGGATTCAGGTTTCGTGCAGCCAATGCTGGGGGCAAGATGCACCGTGGAAATGAGGTGCGTGCTCCCACTCCCATAACCGAGGTCGAAGTGAGCATCCCTGACACCATCGCTGCAGTGGTCACCGACTCCTTGCCAAGATGATGCAGGGCTGGAAGCTGTTCCTTCCCTTGCACCACCTGGGTTCGGGATTTAGGCTACCCAGCAGTTATCTATGGAGTGAGCTTCTCTCTCCAAGCGCAGTTAAGCGTACTTTACCTCTTCCCCAGAGACAGTACTATGAACGTGTTCAGTCTCTCTGTCTCTTCCCATTGTCTCTCGGGCTCTGCGTGCTTGCCCCGCGTTGGGCTGGGACTCCCACCTCTCCTGCCCGTCTCGGGCTAGCCTGTTTTCCTATCCCCCCAGTTCGCACTTACTCACTCATGTATCCTTTAGGTTCCCTTCCTTCCATGATATGGCTATTGTAGAAAGTGCCGCTATGAACATTGGGGTACATGTGCTCCTATGCATCAGCACTTCTGTATCCCCTGGGTACATCCCTAGCAGTGCTATTGTTGGGTCATAGGGGAGTTCTATCGATAGTTTTTTGAGGAGCCTCCACACTGTTTTGCAGAGCGGCTGCACCAGTTTACATTGCCACCAACAGTGTGAGGGTGCCCATTTCTTCACATCCGTGCCAGCATTTATAGTCTCTTGATTTGTTCATTTTAGCGACTCTGACTGGTGTGAGGTGGTATCTCAGTGTGGTTTTGATTTGAATTTCCCTGATGACGAGTGATGCTGAGCATTGTTTCATGTGCCTGGTGGCCTTCTGGATGTCCTCTTTGGAGAAGTGTTTATTCAGGTCTTCTGCTCATTTCTTCACTGGATCATTCCTTTTTTTGTGTATGGAGTTTAGTGAGCTCCTTGTATATTTTGGATACTAGCCCTTTATCTGATATGCCATTTGCCAATATCTTTTCCCATTCTGTCGGTTGCCTGTTAGTGTTTTTGATTGTTTCCTTTGCCTTGCAGAAGCTTTATATCTTGGTGAGGTCCCAGTAGTTCATATTTGTTCTTGATTCCCTTGTCTCTGGGGATGTGTCGAGGAAGAAATTGCTGCAATTGATGTCTAGGAGGCTATTTCTTGCGTTTTCCCTCAAGGGTTTTTATGGTTTCCTGTCTCACATTCAGATCCTTTATCCATTTTGAGTTTCTTTTTGTGAATGGTGTCAGGAAGTGGTCTAATTTCATTTTTCTACGTGTTGCTGTCAAGCTGTCCCAACACCACCTGTTGAAGAGGCTGTCTTTTTTCCATTGTATATTCTTTCCTCCTTTGTCAAAGATTAATTGGCCATATACTTTTGGGTCCAGTTCTGTGTTCTCTATTCTATTCCATTGGTCCATGTGTCTGTTTTTGTGCCAGTACCATACTATATTGATGATGACAGCTTTGTACTAGAGGCTAACATCTGGGATTGTGATGCCTCCCGTTTTGGTTTTCTTCTTCAATATTACTTTGGCTCTTTGGGGTGTTTTGTGGTTCCATGTGAATTTTAAGATAGTTTGTTCTACCTTTGAGAAGAATGCTGGTGCAATTTTGATGTGGATTGCTTTGAATGTGTAAATTGCTTTGGGTAATAATGACAGTTTAACAATGTTTATTCTTCCAATCCATGAGCACGGAATATTTTTCCATTTCTTTGCATCTTCTTCAATTTCCTTCATAAGTCTTCTATAGTTTTCAGCATACAGGTCTTTTACATCTTTGACTAGGTTTATTCCTAGGTATTTTATGGTTTTTTGTGCAATTGTGAATGGGATCTGTTTCTTGCTTTCTCCTTCTGTTTCTTCATTTTTGGTGTATAAGAATGCAAGTGATTTCTGTACATTGACGTTCTACCCTGCAACATTACTGAATTCATTGATAAGTTCCAGAAGGCTTCTGCTAGAGTGGATTGGGTTTTCCATGTAGAGTATCATGTCATCTGCGAAAAGGGAATGTTTGACTTTTTCTTTGCCAATTCTGATACCTTTTATTTCCTTTTGTAGTCTGATTGCTGATGCTAGGACTTCCAACACTATGTTAATCTACAATGGTGAGAGTGGACATCCCTGTCGTGTCCCTGATTTCAGGGGAAAAGCTCTCAGTTTTTCCCCATTGAGGATAACATTGGCTGTGGGCTTTTCGTAAATGGCTTTTATGATGTTTAAGTAAATTCCTTCTATCCCAACTTTCTCGAGAATTTTTATTAAGAAGAGATGTTGTATTTTGTCAAATGCTTTTTCAGCATTTATCAACAGGATCATATGATTTTTTTCTTTTGTTTTGTTGATGTGGTGTATCACATTATTGGATTTGTGAATATTGAACCAGCCTTGTAACTCAGGAATAAATCCCACTTTATCATAATGGATATGGTTTTTATTTTTTTCTGTTTATTTATTTATTTTTTTAACATATGCAATTATTTTCCATCATTTACACTATAGTAGTTACAATTACACTCCAAACAGAAAAGCAAAGTAAAAAATCAAAACCCCAACTTCTATTTCATGTAATTAGACTTATACAGAAATTAGAACGCAATGTAACAACTAGTTAATCACCTAATTTCACAGCTATCTGAAGTGGCAATTGTTATATAGCAGCTTATCTATGATACAGTCAAGATACATGATACAATTTATTACTTGCCCATAAGCTACAACACAGCCTGCTTAATACCTTTCCTTAAATTTCACCTCTATAGTACAATATACTTGAGGTCCATGCAAAAAAAGTAGCTACCTTTTATATAGAAAATGGATGATTAAGCCTTTGGTGTTGTAAAAGCAACTTCATTTAAACATAACCACCCCCACCACCAAAAAAAGAAGAGGAAAAATAAGTAACGAAAATAATAAGGGAAAAACCCAAGACACATTTATTTATTTTTGAGAGAGAACAAGGGAAGGACAGAGAGAAGAGAGATAATCCCAGTAAGGTCCCTCCTGTCAGTGCAGAGCCCAATAAGGGGCTTGATCTCATGACCATGCATTGTGACCTGAGCCAAAATCAAGAGTAGGATACTTAAATGACTGAGTCACCTAGGCACCCCTGGGAAACTCTTTATATCTCCTTCTATTCTGAATGATAGGCTTGCTCTATAGAGTATTCTTGACTGTAAATTTTCCCCATTCAGCACATTGAATATATCATGCCATTCTCTACTGGCTTGCCAAGTTTGTGTACAGAAATCTGCAGCTACCTTAAGGGTCTTCATGTTTAAGTTAAAATTTATGTTGTCTTGGTATTTTAAGTTTGTTCTTTATCACTATATTTTGCAAATTTAATTACAATGCATCTTGGTGTTGGCCTGCTTTTATTGAGTTTGATAGGAGTTCTCTTTGCCTCCTAGATCTGTATGTTCTTTTCTTCCTCAGGTTAGAGAAGTTTCAGCTATTATTTCTTCAAATATATTTTCTGCCCGCTTTTCTGTATCTTCTTCTTCCATGATTTGTTTGATTGAGTCACTGAGTTCCCTAACTCTTGACCCGTCCTGCAGGTCGGTCAACGCAGGTCCTGAGGGAGGGGGTGAGAATGGGGCAGGACAGGGAGCACAGAGAATGGAGACAAGACAAAGTCTCTGATCAAGCCTCGTTTATTGAGAGAACACACACATCTTATAAAGAGTAGAAGGCAGGAAGCAAGGCAGCTGAGTAGGTCGGTTGCTAGGAAACAGGGTCAAGTGATTTTTAGGAAAAGGCTAGGGTAAGGAGGAAACCGAAACTGCGATTTTACCACAGCACCTGAGGGGCTGATAAGAAAGCCCAGACTGGCTGTCTCCAGCCCTGAATTGGGGTGATAACCCCACAGCCCTGGTTGGGAGTGATAACACTGCTCTGCCTGCAGGCGGCTGATCTTTGTTCTTCTGGCAGCTCCCCACAGGTCCCCCTTTTTTATTATTTCAAAAAAGGGCTTCTTCCAGAATATGATAGTATAGGCAAGGAAAGGACTGTGGCTGTCTTAGGTTGGGGGCCTGCCAATCCTTCTTACCAGTCATGGGCACACCCAGAAGCCTATGCCTGAGTAGCCTGTCTTAGGTTGATAGGATGGTAAGGCCCCTCTTACCCGTCATTGGCTAGCTAGCCCACGCCTCTTGCCATAATATAGCTGTTCATCGGCCATATCGAGCTTATGGTAATCGACCTGGGTAGGCTGCATCTTGATAGCATCTATTTGCTGCCTCGGAAATGCCATAACCTTATTGAATAGAATAGGGCCCAAGGACACCAAGATCAATAAACCCAAAACAGGTCCTAAAAGTGAGAGGAGGTAACGTAGAAGTCCATGAAATCCACTGAGGAAAGGACTGTCGATGAGTTCCTTCCTCCTCTTCTCCAGGTCCTCCTGAAGCTTTTTAATTTTATTTCTGATAATGCCAGACTTGTTCACATAGAAGCAGCATCGTTCCTGATACTGGAATCCAACCATCCAGAGGAGGTGCCACCATTTCCCAAGCATGGTCCCTAAAACAAAAGACAAAGATTTCTCTGAAGGAGATTTCTTCTACCTGGAAGACTGAGTATTATGATCAATTTGCTTTACTAGTCTCTCCGGCAACCATCGGGCTGCATCTGCTTGTTGTGAGTAGATGCACACTGCTCCTCGTCCCCAGGTCAAGACTGGGTCAGGACTTACTATTCAAGGGGTCCCTCCAAAGCCTGGTGGCAAAAGTTTTTGTGTGTCATTATGCCAGAGACGTTCAGCAGCTGAGCGTCCTTCCTTATCCGAAGTTAAAAAATTTAAAGTGAAGAAGGAATGATGTAGAAGATTTCTGGGAGATCCCTTGATGGGGTACCATTCCCCCTTTTTTATTATTTCAAGGGTATTTTTTAAGGATAGATGTGCCCATTCTACTATACCTTGTCCTTGTGGGTTATAAGGGATCTCAGTGATGTGTTTAATGTGTAACTGTTGACAGAATTTAGAGAACACGGTCCCAGTATATCTGGGTCCGTTGTCAGTTTTTATTTGTTTTGGGATCGGTAACACTGATATAGCAGAAAGCATGTGCGCTACGACATGCTTTCTTGCTTCCCCAGTTTGTAAGGTAGCATATAGGAAGGCGCTGTAGGTATCAGCATTCACATGGACATACTTTAGATTTCCAAACTCTAAAATGTGTGTTAGTTTATGGCGGTAACGAATTGAGAGTGGATGGCTTCCTCCACAACCTTTAATGCTTGGCAGCCCTCACTAGTGAGAGATCTAGAAGATTTGGGATCTGGGTCCCCCTGGAGTATGTCAAACAAAGGTTTGAGCTGCCCAGTGGTGAGCCTGATAAGGCCTAATCCAATTTATATCTCCTAGTAACTTTTGGAAGTTGTGGAGTGTCTGCAGAGTGTCTAATCTGAGCTCCAGTTTTTGAGTAGTTATATGGGCTCCTGAAATCTGAAAACCTAGATAAGTGTAAGGGTCTTGTAACTGCACCTTTTCAGGGGCTATTTGCAGCACATGAGCCTGCAGGGATGATTGTAAGTCATCAAAGCATTTTAGCACCTCTTGGCCATCTCTCCCTGCCAGAAGAATGGCGTCCATATAATGTATAATGTATAATTCTCTCCAAAACTTGCGTGCTTTCTGTATGGCCAGTGCCATAAACTTTTGACATAGGGTAGAGGTATTAGCCATACCCTGAGGTAGAACCTTCCATTGATCTCTTTTCATGGGCTCCCTAAGATTAATAGAGGGTATACTGAAAGCAAATCACTCTTGGTCTTTAGGGTGGAGGGGGATGATAAAGAAAAAGTCTTTAAGATCTATGATAATTTTATAGTGCTCCAGAGGTATAGCCACAGGAGAGGGAAGCCCCGGCTGGAACATTATGGGAGGACCATTGTTTTATTTACTGCCCTAAGATCCTGCAATAATCTCCATTTACCTGATTTCTTTTTTATGACAAATATAGGGGTATTCCAAGGAGAATTACTCTCTACTATGCATCCAGCAGCTAACTGCTCCTGCACTAGCTAATGTGCTGCTTGGAGTTTTTCAACAAATAAAGGCCACTGATCAACCCACACAGGGTCATTAGATTTCCAAGTTATTCTATCTGCATGGGGTACAGGAATGTCAATGGCCCCTATGATAAATTCCCTAAACCCTTTCTTTGGTGATTATCCT
Source organism: Helogale parvula (assembly GCA_004023845.1). NCBI lineage: Eukaryota > Metazoa > Chordata > Mammalia > Carnivora > Herpestidae > Helogale > Helogale parvula. Next base: position 30,743 of record PJEM01010843.1, on the reverse strand, counting down.
GTAATTCTATAGGTCGGGCAGTGCATTCCTCATTTTTTCCTAGTCCCTTTCCTGGCTTAAATCCCTGGGCTAGCATCTGTGCTGTAACTATTTCATTTGGGCTACACATAATAATACTTATCTGAGTCAGGAGGTCTCACCCCCATAGATTGACAGGAAGTCCTTGAATATCAAAAGGTTGAATGTTTCCCTGATTTTCCTCTGCATCCTGCCAGCGCAATAACTTTGCACTCTTTTCTGGGTTTTTGCTTTGACCTATGCCTTTAAGGTTAGTTAATGTAGGCGACAGTGGCCTCTGTGAAGGCCAGGCTTCCTTCTTTAATAATGGTGACATCAGCTCTGGTGTCTAATAACCCTTGGAATTCTTTCCCATCAAGCCAGAGTGTAAGCATGGGCTTTTGGGCATTAACAGGTTGTACCCAATAAGCATTGGACTGCTTGCTGGATCTACAGTCCTTAAAAGATAAATGCTCTAGTTTACAAACAAATACTTTATGGCATTTCTGTATATCATAGATATCTTAAGAGAAAGTCTCTTAATCTGGATAAGTAAACATTAAAGGACCAACAATGTTTTTAACAACAAGAGTCACAAAACTATAATTTTTATTAGTTTACTTAACCCTATGTTTTTAATTTTTGTTTAGCTTGAATGTAGCTTCTAGCTCTGAAAATTTCTACCCATTTTAATATTAACCTAAAAGATGTCGAATACTGCATTCATCCCAAAAGTCCCTTATACAACTTCCCTTTAAGAAGAAACAGGTTCTGTGACAAAATCTAGAAATTTAGTGACACTTATATTTTGATTACTAAAGGTGTTTAGTAATGATCTTATACCAAAACATTAAGACTTTAGGAACTGCACATATATTTGAGCAGTTGCAGCATTTACCCATGCAATATAACCTAAGGTTTACCATTGTATAACAGTGCTTTTTTAAGAAACTTGGCATCCTAAATGAAAGGGCCTAATTGGTCAAAAGACTCTTCTATCACTTGAATACTGGGTAATTTATTAAAACCTTAGGAAGTTATAAAGCACATCCTAAATAGAATTACAAATTGTTACAAATCTGAAAACTCTTATTTACTAAACCAAAGTGGCAATAACAGATCTCATTTGCCCTTGGGATCCTTCAGCAAAACCTAACTTTTTTAACCTCAGAGAAGTTTTAACTAAGCAATCAAAGACCTGATAAAGATAGGACCTAAAGCTTTTGTCTTCTTAACAAAAGAGAAACCCTTTATTTACATAGTCTTAATATGAGCAGAACAAAGGTCCTGAAAAACTTGTCTTTTGAAAGAGAAAAAAGCAGAATTTCAATCTTATACCAATATACCTTTAATATTCCATTCATCTCAACCTCACACATAAAATTCTTTTTAATGATTTCCTTTCCCTTAAACTTTGTCCCATAGCCATTTCTTTCCAAACAACCAATCTCATTTAGAACAAAATTACTTTTTTTACCCTTAACAAAAATGCATTTTTATTTCTTATAGCTTTTTTTTTTTGCATATCCCCAATTTCCTGCATATAGAGTTGCCTTCCTTTTTTTATTTTTCCCCATCAGTCTGGAATACACTTAGAATTTTAACTCTTAGAAAACTTAGTCTCCTATTGAGGACTTAATAACTAACTGAAAGATGTTTATACTAGAACTTTTCTTAGATGGAAATTTTATGAACCAATTAAGTACAAAGCAGCCTTTTAACAGTTTTAAATATCTCGTTATTTTGCCACAAGTCAAAAGCCCAAGCATCTACAGGCCTCATCCTATATCAATATATCAATCACTAGTTGTGGCTTTTAGTTTTTATCTTGTCAGACAGCTAATGAATTCAATCTCAATTTATTATCAAGTAAAACCTTAACGTTTTAAGTTACCAAGAACCTTTAAAACTATTTTAACAATTACTCATGAAAACTGTAGAACAGACCAAATTAACCATCCTTTTAACATACACTTGTTAAAAATTGGAGCAGAGATCATAAGAACCTATTTGACTTTTGGCACATTCAGATAGAACATATGTTTCTGTTTTTATCTCAGACCAACAAACTTAATCTTAAACACTGAATAAGTTTTGCTTGAGCCCAGGTAAAACACTTTGTTCCGAATAGTTGATTTTGACCTTGAAATTTGGTGCAAAAGACTGATTTTTGTGGTCTTTTGTTTTTTATCACCTAAGGCAGAGGGAGAAGCTGGTGTTATGCAGATTGGCCTCTCCCCACCCAGCGGATGGCAACCTGATGGCCTTCTGGTTGCCCTGGGCAATGGGGTGGTACAGAAGAATGGGGGAAGGGAGAGCAAGAGGAGAGGCTCCCCAGGGGGCAAAGAGGGAGAATTCCCAGTTTAAAATTTTGTCAGCTTTGACAGAGGAGCAGGCTTGAGGCTTTTTGTTTTGTTTTGTTTTGACCTGTAGAATTAGGCAATCTATGTCAGTCCAGAGAAGAGAAAGAATTCTCCCTGGAACAAAATGAGTCTCTGGCAACTGCTGGGAAATATTCCTTCAGGTCTCTGTCCCAAGGTAGACCAACAATATTTAGTTCCAATTATAGCCATCAACATGAGAAATGAATGAGGGAGAAGCCCTCACTTCCACAAGGCAAAGGAACACAGATTTACTAAAGGGCCAACTGACGTCTCAGTGCGGTCCCGGGGTGGGAAGTAATGCTGCGTCCAGCCTTCCACTTGATACCCCAGACAAAAAGCACATGTGCATTTAAAATTTAGATGATGAACTAGCTTATCTCCGGAGGTTCAGACAGGTGACTCTTACAGATTACTGGCGCCATTTTCAGGGTGGAAGAAAATCTATATAGAGTCCTCTTTCTTTAGACTCCATATGGCTCAAAGCTTTTCAAGTTCTGACCTATCCATCATTCTAACTCTGCCCATCTCTATGGGGGGGTGGATTGCAGCAACCTGAAACAAGTAGAACAGACTCTGTATTGCCCATTCCTTATTTCTTATCCCTTATTTTTTATGATATGGTGACACAAAGACAAACAAAGCATAGGGTGCCCCCTCTAACGAGGAGACCAATCAGATGCCTGTCTGGCCACGTCCCGAAAAAGCTCAGGTGAAGCTTAGCCATAGCGGACTTAGCGTTGTGACTTACGATCGGAAACTATTTCGATGCCGATGATATGCTTTTCACCACGGTGTCGCAGACCAGGCCCACTGAGACTCCCCAGGCTTTCTGGGGACCTTAACGGTGCCCCGCCCGTGGAGGTAGAAACTCGAACTCAGTAGGCAAGCCAAACCGAGCCACACATTCACTCACACACACACACACCAGAGGCTATTACATTCCCTCCCACAGAGGTTTTACAAACAAGACCCAGACATTAGAAAAACACTTAACTGGGCAATCTCTTTACTCACTTTCCTTATTCTCTATATTTAGAAAAACACTTAACTGGGCAATCTCTTTACTTTACTCACTTTCCTTATTCTTTATATTTAGAAAAACACTTAAGGACAGACCTCATGGAGGAACTGAAAAAATTCTAATAATTGCTTTTTCTTAACCTTTACTCCCTGTACCCTGAGGGTCTCTGTTAGACCATTTGCTTAATTCCTGCCCTAGAGTCACCGATCACTTACCCGAGCCGTGGGCTACTTGGCAGGTTCCCACGCAGTCGACTCTTTACTTTCTTTTTAAACTTCGGTAGCTACCTTTTTCTCTTCCTCTTTCTTCTCTTTATTCCTCGATTGGTGTTCTTCACCAGGTCCCTCATACTCAGGCCGCACACGTTGGGTGCCACTTGACCCGTCTGGCAGGCAGGTCAACGCAGGTCCTGAGGGAGGGGGTGAGAACGGGGCAGGGCAGGGAGCACAGAGAATGGAGGCAAGACAAAGGCTCTGATCAAGCCTCGTTTATTGAGAGAACACACACATCTTATAAAGGGTAGAAGGCAGGAAGCAAGGCTGCTGAGTAGGTCGGTTGCTAGGAAACAGGTCAAGTGATTTTTAGGAAAAGGCTAGGGAAAAGGGGAAACCGAAACTGTGATTTTAGCACAGTGCCTGAGGAGCCGATAAGAAAGCCCAGACTGGCTGTCTCCAGTCCTGAATTGGGAGTGATAACACTGCCCTGCCTGCAGGCGGCTGATCTTTGTTCTTCTGGCAGCTCCCCATAAACTCTATTCTTTCTTGTGTTCCACAATTCTTTCTTCTCTCCTATATTCAGCCTCATTGGGTTTTTTTTTATGTATTTATTGTTAAGTTAGCCAATATACAGGTAGTCTTGGCTTCAAGAGCAGATTCCTATGATTCATAACTTATATACGACATCCAGTGCTCATCCCACGTGCCTTTCTCATTGCCCATCATCAGTTTTCCCCACCCACCAACCCCCATTCCCGATCAACCCTCAGTTTGTTCTCTGTTTAAAGAGTCTCTTATGGTTGACCTCCCTCTCAGTTTGTATCTTATTTTTGATCCCTTCCCCTCTGGTCATCTGCTAACTTTCTCAAATTCCACATATGAGCAAATTCAAATGTTACCTGTTTTTCTCTGACTGACTTATTTTGCCTAGCATAATACCCTCCATTTCCATCCAAGTTTTTGCAAATGGCAAGATTTCATTCATTTTCCCTCAATGAGTAATATTCCATTGAATATATATATCACATCTTCTTAATCCATTCAACAGGTGATGGACATTTGGGCTCTTTCCACAATTTGGCTATTGTTGATAGCACTGCTATAAACATTAGGGTGCATGTGCTCCTTCGAATCAGCACTCCTGTATCTTTGTATAAATTCCTAGTAGTGCTATTGCTGGGTCATAGGGTAATTCTATTTTTAGTTTTTTGAGGAGCCTCCACACTGTTTTAGAGAGTAGCTGCACTAGTTTGCATTCCCACCAACAGCGTAAGAGGGTTCCTGTTACTCCACATCTTCGTCAGCATCTGTTGGTTCCTGAGTTGTTCATTTTTGCCACTCTAAATGGTGTGAGGTAATAGCTCAATGTGGTTGTGATTTATATTTCCCTGATAATGAGTGATGTTGAGTATGTTTTCATGTGTTTCTTAACCATCTGGATGTTTTCTTTGGAAAAGTGTTATTTCATGACTTCTGCCCATTTCTTTATTGCACTGTTTGTTTTTTAGGTATTGAGTTTGGCAAGTTCTTTATAGGTTTTTGACACTAATCCTTTATCTGATATGTCATTTGCAAATATCTTCTCTCATTCTGTCAGTTGCTTTTTAGTTTTATTGATTGTTTCCTTTGCTGTGCAGAGGCATTTTATCTTGATGAGGTCTTAATAGTTCATTTTTGCTTTTATTTCATTTGCCGTCAGAGACATGTCAAATAAGAAGTTGCAGTGGCTGAGGTCAAAGAGTTTGCTACCTGTTTTCTCCTGTACAATTGTGATAGTTTCCTGTCTCACATTCAGATCTGTCATTCATTTTGAATTTATTTTTGTGTATGGTGTGAAAAACGTGTCCACTTTCATTCTTCTGCATGTTCTGTCCAGTTCTCCCAGCACCATTTGCTAAAGAGACTGTCATTTTTCCATTGGATACTCTTTCTTGCTTTGTCAAAGATTAGTTGGTCATATATTTGTGGGGGCATTTCTGAGTTCTCTATTATTTTTTAATGCTTATTTATTTTTGAGAGAGTAAGAGAGATGGACCACAACTGGGGGAGGGTCAGAGAGACAGGCTTGGAGCTATCAGCATAGAGCCTGATGTGAGGATTTAAACAACTATCTGTGAGATAATTACCTGAGCTGAAGTGGGCTACTTTAGTGACTGAGTGACTCAGTCATCCCTTGGGTTCTGTATTCCATTGGTCTATATGTCTGTTTTTGTGCCAATACCATACTGTCTTGATGATTACACCTTTGTAATACATTCTAAAGTTGGGGATTGTGGGTGCTTCCAGTTTTGGTGTTCTTTCTCAACATTACTTTGTCTATTTGGGGTCTTTTGTGGTTCCATACAAATTTTACGATTGTCTGTCTAGCTCTGTGAAGAATACTGGTGCTATTTTGACTGGGATTGTATTGAATATGTAGGTAACTTTGGGTAGTATTGACATTCAACAATATTTGTTCTTCTAATCCATGAGCATGCAATATATTTTCCATTTCTTTTTGTCTTCAATTTCTTTTATAAGTTTTCTATATTTTTCAGCATACAGATCTTTTACCTCTTTTTTTAGGATTATTCTAGGTATTTTATGGTTCTTGATCCAATTGTAAATGGGATCGATGCCTTGATTTCTCTTTCTGTTGCTTCATTATTGGTGTATAGAAATGCAACCCATTTCTGTACATTGATTCATATTCTGCAACTGTGCTGAATTTATTCTAGTATTTTTTGTGGAGTCTTTCATGTTTTACATGTAGAAGATTATGTCATCTGCAAAGAGTGAAAGTTTTTCTTTGCCAATTTGGATACTTTTTATTTCATTTTGTTGTCTGATTGCTGAGGGTAGGACTTCCAATATTATGGTGAACAAGAATGGTGAGAGCGGACATCTCTGTCATATACCTGACCTTAGGGGGAAAGCTCTCAGTATTTCCCCATTGAGGTTATTAGCTGTGGTCCTTTCATATATGGCTTTTATGAAGTTGAAGTATGTTCTTTCTATCGCAACTTTCTTGAGGGTTTTTATTAAGAAAGGATGCGATATTTTGTCAAATGTTTTTTCTGCATCCATTGACAGGAATATATAGTTCTTATCCTTTCTTCTATTAGTGTAGTGTATCATGCTGATCTATTTGTGAATGAATATTGAACCAGCCTTGCAGCTCAGGAACGAATCCAACTTAATCATGGTGAATAATTCTTTTAATGTACTGTTGAATTCACTTTGCTAGTATCTTATTGAAAATTTTTACATCCAGGTTTATCATCGATAATGACATGTAATTCTCCTTTTTAGTGAGGTCTTTGTCCGGTATTAGAATCAAAGTAATGTTGGGGCACCTCCGTGGCTCAGTCAGTAAAGTGTCTGACTTCGCCTCAGGTCATGGTCTCACGGTTTGTGGGTTTGAGCCCCACGTTGGGCTCTGTGCTGACAGCTTAGAGCCTGGAGCCTGGTTCAGATTGTGCATCTTCTTCTCTTTCTGCCCCTCCCCCACTCTGACTGGGTCTCTTTCTCTCAAAAATAAACAAACATTAAAAAAAAACCCAAAGTAATGCTGGCTTCACAGAATGAGTTTGGAATATTTTTTTTTTCTGTTTCCATTTTTATTTTTTTGGAACAGCTTGAGAAGGATAGGTATTAACTCTGCTTTAAATGTCTAGTAGATGGGGCACCTGGGTGGTTCAGTCAGTTAAGCAGCTGACTTCAGCTCAGGTCATGATCTTGTGGTTTGTGAGTTTGAGCCCTGCATAGGCCTCTGTGCTGACAGCTCAGAGTTTGGAGCCTGCTTCCAATTCTGTGTCTCCCTCTCTCTCTGACCCTCCCCTGCTTGCACTCTGTCTCTCTCTTTTTCTCCTACTCAAAAATTATAATAAACATTAAAAAAATTTTTAAATGTCTGGTAGAATTCCCTTGGGAAGCCATCTGGCCCACATCTCCTTTTGTTGGGAGATTTTTGATAACCAGTGCAATTTGTTTTCTGGTTATGGGTCTGTCAAAGTTTTTTATTTATTCTGTTTTGAGTTTGGTGGCATATAAGTATTGAGGAATTAGTCCATTTCATCCAGATTGTCTGGTTTGTTGGAATAAAATTTTTCACAGTTTTCTCTAACAATTAATGTATGTCTGTGGTATTGATTGTGATTTCTCCTCTTCTGTGATTTTATTTGCTTGGGTCCTCTCTTTTTTCTTATTGAGAATTCTAGCTGGGGGTTTATCAATTTTGTTTATTATTTCAAAACACCAACTCTTAGATTCACTGATCTCTTCTACTTTCTTTTTTTTGGGGGGGGTATTCTATATCGTTTATTTCTGCTCTAATCTTCAGAGGTTATTTCTCTTCTGCTGGCTTTGGGCTTTCTTTGCTTCTGTCTTTCTAGTTCCTTTAGTTGCAAGGTTAGGTTGTGTATTGGGGACCTTTCTTGCTCTTCAGATAGGCCTGAATCACAATGTATTTTTCGCTTAGGACTGCCTTTACAGCCTTCCAAAGGGTTAGGACTATTGTGTTTTCATTTTCATTTGCTTCCATACATTTTTAAATTTCTTCTTTAATTTCTTCAATGAGCCACTTATTCTTTAGTAGGATATTCCTTAACCTCCATATATTTAGGGCATTTCCAAATTTTTTTACTGTGGTTGATGTCCAGTTTCATAGCATTTTGACCTGAAAATATGCATAATATAATCTCAATCCTTTTACATTTGTTCAGTGCTATTTTGTGAGCCATTGTGGGATCTATTTTGGAGAATGTTCCATGCACACTCAAGGAGAATGTATATTCTGCTTTTGTATGAAAAGTTCTGTTAGGTCTATCTAGTGCAATATGTCACTCAGAGGCATTATTTCCTTATGGATTTTCTGCCTGGATGATCTATTCATTGCTGTATGTGAAGTATTAAAGTCCCCTACAATAATGGTGTAATTATCTATACATTCATTTACGTTTGTGACAAATTGATATATGTTTGTGTGCTGCCACATTGGGGGCATAAAAATTTACAATTGTTAGCTCTTCTTGATGAATAGAGCCCTTAATTATGATATAAAGCCCTTTTTAATCTCTTATTACAGTCTTTGTTTTAAAATCTAGTTTGTTAGATATAAGTATAGCTATGCTGGCTTTCTTTTGACAGCCAGTAGCATAATAGATGATTCTCCATCCTCTCACTTTCAATCTGCACATGTCCAAAATGAGTCTCATGTAAGCTGCATATAGATGGATCTAGTTTTTTTTTTAATCCATTCTGATACCCTGTATCTTTTGATTGGGTCATGTAGTCCATTTAAATTCACAATAATTATTGAAAGATATAGATTTAGTGCCGTATTATCTATAGGTTTCCTGCTTGTGGTGATGTCTCTGATCCTTTGTAATCTTTGCTGCTTTCCACTCACAGAGTCCCCCTTAGGATCTCCAGCAGGGCTGGCTTAGTGGTCAGGAACTCCTTTAGTTTTTGTTTGGGAAAACCTTTATCTCTCCTTCTATTCTGAATGAAAGCCTCTAAAGGATTCTTGGCTGCATATTTTTCTTATTCAGCTTTTTGTATTCAGCACATTGAATATTTCCTATCACCCCCTTCTACTGCCAAGTTTCAGTGAACAGGTCTGCTACTATACTTATGTGTCTACTCTTGTCGGTAATGGGCGATTTGTCCTTAGCTGCTTTCAGAATTCTCTATTTATATTTGTATTTTATCAGTTTCACTATATGTCACAGTGTTGACCTGTTTTTGTTGATTTTGAAGGGAACTCTCTTTGCTTCTTGGACTTGGATACCTGTTTCCTTCCCCAGATTAGGGACATTGCCAGCTATAATTTGTTCAAATAAACCTTCTGTTCCTTTCTTCTCACTTCTTCTTTTGGAATTTCTACAATATGGATATTATTTAGTTTCATTGAATCACTAGGTCTCTAATTCTCCCTGTGGTCTAGTAATTTCCTTTCCCTCTTTTATTCGGCTTCATCATTTTCCATAATTCTATCTTCTATTTCACCTATTCTCTCCCCCTGCTTCTTCCATCTTCACTGTCACTGTATCTAGTTTATTTTGCATCTTATTAATGGCATTTCTTAATTCTTTCTTAGGCCTTTGATATCTTTAGCAATAGAATCTTTGGTGTTTTCTATGCTATTTTAAAGCCCAGCTATTAGTCTTATGACTGTTACTGTAAATTCTTGTTCAGATTTATTGTTTGTATCTCTTTCAAGATATTTTCTGGCTGTCATTTCTTCCTGGAATTTCTTTTGAGGAAAATTCTTCCATTTCATCATTTTGACTAGGTTTCTGTCTTTTAGGTATTTTAATAGCTTCCTATATATCCTGCACGTACAAGTACTACTATATAACAAAGGAGTCATACATTGTCCAGAGCCTGGCACTTCAGGAAATGTTTTTGGAGTGTGTTGCATGGCCTCTGTTGTTGCATATTTGGCTGCTCCATCCCACTGTTCAGTCCTCTACAAAGCTTCTCCTTGCTTATAGTGGTGCACTGTTTGGACCTTCCATCAGATGTGCTTTGATTTGTTCATTGAAGTAACCTTGGGAAAAAGGAAAGGGCAGGGAACCTGATCCCATACAGAAAGAAAAATTAAAGGGGTAAAAAAAAAAAAAGACCAAGCAGAGAATCAAAGAAACTATAGGGCTTAATAGAGAGAGATAAAGGAAAATAAAGGAGATATAGAAGAAGTGTAAAAAGAATACAGTACAAATGCCTGATTAAACAACAACAACAAAAACAGAGAAAGAGAAAAATATATATAGTAAGAATTGACCAAAAATCAAATCAGAAACTATAAGCCTGATTCCAAAGGAAAAAAAAAAAACAAAAAAAAAAGTAGAAGGAAAAAGAGAAGAGAAGAGATGAGATGAGATGAGAAGAGGGAAAAAAGAGAGAAACAGACTAATATATAAAACCGCAGGAAAATGTTGGTGCCTGGGACTTGTGCTCTGCTGGTCAGGAGGATAGAGCATCTTGTTCACTCATTGTCAGCCCCATTCAGGTTTATAAGCTATTGCCAGGCACAGAGGGGTGGGGTTTTGTGTAAGCGGGTCCCACCTCCATTGAGGTTCACTGTCCTTTTCCTGAAGCCTCACTGTGCTGGTGATGGGGAGAAAAATGATGACACTCCAATCTCTCCTCTCCAGAATGGGTGTCTCAAACCAAGCTGTTCAGGAAGCCCTCACAGAGTAGCTTGGGTGGTTAGCTTGCCCTGCTCCACAGTTCTCCCACACCTTCTAGGCACTTGGTTGGGATTTCAAACCCGATGTTTTAAGGGGTCCTGCATCATGAGGACCCCTTTTCTGGTAGCACTACTCTGCCCTGCCAATAAAGTACCTTTGCCTGGCACCTGCAAGGTCTTTAGACCTTGGTTGGGCAATAAACCTTCTTCCCAGAGTACTCAAGGGAGGGGACTGTTCTCTCCCAGTGTGCCCCTCTGATCAGTACCATGCCCCAGGACTGGCTTCCCTCCCCAGCAGGTGCATGCACACAGTGGTGGCTTCAGTTTATAGCAAGTTGCACACTTTTGAAAACTCTGATCTTCATCTCTTAAGGCTGTTTGCAAAGTAGAAACTGGCATGCTCCATATTTCTCATTCTCCAATCCATGGTCCAAAGAAGTTTTCCTTTTGTCCTAGCACAACACCACAGTCCACCACCTTTCTTTGTCTCCCCTTTGTCTCTCCACAGAAGGGGTTACCTCCCCTCCATGCTTGTGCTCTTTTAGCTCCCTCATTTCACATACACACACCTCTGTCCTTCCAAGTTGTCTCCCTCCACCTGTGGAGAATTTTCTGTTACTCTGCAGATTGATTTCTGAGTGTTACAAGTGTTCTGACCTCAATATATCAGTGTTTGAGGGAAGTGGGAAATCCCAGTTCTCCTACTTCTCTGCCATCTTAACTCCCAGCTTCATTGCTTTCCAATGCTTTGTCTTCGAGGTCATTAATTTGTTCCTCTGTTTCTCCCAGCCTGCTGTTTGTTGTATCAAACATGTTTCTAATCTCACTTACTGCACTCTTCCCCTATGATTCTTTTTTAACTTTTTTATCTCTGCAATAAGGGTGTCACTGATGTATTCTTTTCTTTCTCAGGGGCAGTGATTATTTTTATGATTGTTGCTTCAAGTTCTCCATCAGGCATGTTACACACAGACCTCTCTCTGTGGCCTTATCTTGTTCTTTCATTTGGGATAAATTGCTCCATTTTTGCATTTTGTCAAAGTCTCTACATCATCCCTGGGTTAGAAAAGCAGATTATGTTTTCTGCTCCTGATATTAATGGCCTTATAAAGAGAGGTTATGTATTTCCCAGGGTCTGGTGCTTTTAGGAGTGTCTCTGGGATGTTGCATGTGCTTTGCTGTTATGTTCTGGCTTCTCTATCTGTCAGTCCAGTTGTCTGCAGAGGCTTTCCTTGCTTACTGTGGGTGGTATTTCCTCCCAAGCTTGAATGTGGTGAGTTTTAACTCATGCGTTCTGGTCTGCTTGGGAAATGAGAACTAAAACCACCTCCATCAGAACTGAGGCCCTGCAGAACTCTCTAGTATGGGAAGATATCTGCTGGTTTTCTGGGGGAGGAGCCCAGCATGCTGGAACTGAGGAAAGCTTGACTGAGTAGGGCAGTTCCACCAGAGTGTAGAGGAGTGGAGCATGGCATATGCAAGTTAGACAGCCAATGTGGGTGCTGGGATCCTTCCCACAGGTTACTTTGTTTATGCTGAAGGGCTGGGGAAGGAAATGGTGTTAACCAACACCTTTGTTCTTGGAGAGGCTTCCTGAGTGATGCCTATCAGGGATGTTCAGAGAAGAATGAAAAATCTCTCCACTGTATGCCCCAGGCATTCTTCAGATTGCTGTTTCCATGCTATCTGCTGCTCCACACCCCCACACCCAGGTTGTTTGCCTTCTCTCCAGGAGCCACACTGTGTCCTCCAGGCTCATCCCAGCCAAGCTTGGGTGGCTCAGTCACTTAAGCATCTGATTTCAGCTCAAGTCATGATCTTACTGTTCCCAAGTTCAAGCCCTGCATCGAGCTCTGTGCTGACAGCTCAGAGACCAGAGCCTGCTTCAGATATTCTCTCTCTCTCTCTCTCTCTCTCTCTCCCTCTTCTTCTCCCTCTCCCTCCCTCCCTCCCTCCCCCTCCTCTCTCTGCCCCTCCCCTGCTCATGCTCTGGTGCTCTCTCTAAAAAATAAATAAACATTAAAAAATTTAAAAATAAATAAATAAAACTCCAGGCTTTAAACCCTGCTGGTTGCAAGAATACATGAAATTCAGCCTCTCTCATTTTCCAAGCTTTGGGGAAACATTGTCCTTGGGTGTTTCCCTGTGTTCTCTTTTCTCTCTTCTCCTTCACTGCTACCACAGTTCCCTCCCCTCCACAGTACCTGTGATCCTTGTCTCCCCTAAATCACATCTCCACAATTCCTACCTTCTTTAATGTGAGCTCTGCTCTCCTTTTACTTGTGCAGTTGTTCTGCCAGTCATCAAGTTGATTTCTATGGTACTTAGGATGAGTTGATAGTTACCTAATTGTGTTTGTGGGAAGAGGTACACCTAGGATTCTCAGGTTCTACTGCCATCTTTCTTTGGAGGAAACACCATAGTTATTAAGCAGTCATTCACCAGTATCCTGTGCCCCCACCTCTGGAAACCAGGAATCTGCATCCAAGGAATCACTTATTCTAGATAATTCATATAAATGAATTTATATAATATTGTGGTCTTTTGTGTCTGGCTTCTTTCCATATAATGTTCCCAAAATTCATCTATGTATTACCATGTTTCAGTAGTTCATTCATTTTAAGATGATTAATATTCCATTTTATAGATATGCTATATTTTGTTTATCCACTCATTTGTTGGTGGAAATTTGACTTTTAGCTATTGTAAATAATGCCGCTATGTACATGAAAGTTTATTTGAAAACTTCTTTGAACACTTGTTTACAATTATTATAGGTATAACCAGGAGTAATATTGCTGGATCATATGATAATTGTTTTATTTGTAGGAACTGCCAAAATGTTTTCCCTTTTACATTTTTATCAGCAATGTACAAATGTGCCAATTCTGCATATCTTGTAAACACTTGTTATGTTTTATTTATTTTTTAGTCACAGGTATCCAATTGTGCATAAAATAGTACCTCATTGTGATTTTCATTTACATTTCCCTAATGACAAATGACATTTATCTTTTTCTTCCTCATGCGATTGTTGACCGTTTGTACAATGTATTTGAGAAAGTGTCTATTCAAATCCTTTCTCCTTTCTTTGTGGTTTTGTTGTTGATTTGTAGGAAGTTTATTTATTTTATTTTTGTAATTCCAGTAGTTAAAATACGGTGTAATATTACAATCCTAGACATTAGCCTCTACTAAAAAGCTGTCATCATCAAGACAGTATGGTATTGGCACAACCACAGAAGCAGAGACCAATGGAATACCATAGAGAACTCACAACTGGACCCACAAATGTTTGGCCCATTAATCTTTGACAAAGCAGGAAAGAGTATCCCATGGAAAAAAGACATCCTCTTTATCAGATGGTGCTGGGAGAACTGGACAGCAACATGTAAAAGAATGAAACTATACCGCTTTCTTACACCATATACAAAAATAAATTCAAAATGGCTGAAGGACCTGAAGTGAGACAGGAAACCATCAAAACACTAGAAGAGAAAGCAGGAAACAGCCTCCGTGACCTCAACCACAGCAATTTCCTACTCCATACATCCCTAAAGGCAAGGGAGTCAAGAGCAAAAATGAACTATTGGGACCTCATCAAGATAAAAAGCTTCTGCACTGCAAAAGAACCTAATAGGCAACTGACTGAATGGAAAAAGACAGTTACAAATGACATATCAGATAAAGGGCTAGTATCCAAAATCTACAAGGATCTTATCAAACTCCACACCCAAATAACAAATAATTCAGTGATGAAATGAGCAAAAGACATGAACTTAAATAACTTCTCCAAAGAGGACATCCAGATGGCCAACAGACACATGAAATGATGCTCAGAGTCACTCTTCATCAGGGAAATACAAATCAAAACCATACTGAGATACCACCTCACACCAGTCAAAGTGGCTAAAATGAACAATTCAAGAGCATATAGATGCTGTTGAGGATGTGGAGAAATGGGCACCATCCTACACTGTTGATGGAAATGTAAACTGGTACAGGCAGTACAGTACAGCTCTGGAAAACTGTGGAGTTTCTTGAAAATACTATCAATAGTACTCCCCTATGACCCAGCAATAGCACTGCTAGGGATTTACCCAAAGGATACAGAAGCGCTGATGCATCAGGGCCCATGAACACAATGTTCATAGCAGCACTTTCAACAATACCCAAATCATGGAAAGAGCCTAAATGTCCATTGCCTGATGAATGGATCAAGAAGAAGTGGTATATATATATATATATATACCATGGAGTACTACATGGCAATGAGAAAGA
>PJEM01010843.1:0-15571 GCA_004023845.1 Helogale parvula | reverse complement strand
AGGGAGATGGAGGGAGGCAAATCATGAGAGACTCTTGAATACTGAAAACAAACTGAGGACTGAAGGGGGAGTGGGAAAAGGGAAAGCGGGTTATGGTCATGGAGGAGGGCACCTATGGGGTAGAGCACTGGGTGTTATATGGAAACCAACTTGACAATAAACGATAAATAAAAAAAGAGAAAATCGAGGTAGAAGGAACATACCTCAACTATTTATTTTTCTTGTTTTCCCTTTTAAGATTTCCTAACAATACCATAGGTAGTTGAGAATCACCTTTTCCATTTCTAAACAAAAGATTGTTGTCATGAAGTAATTTCTTTAATGTTATTGTGAATAAAAGTTTTTCATAACATTGTTTCTGGATTGATTATTGCTAATTCATAGATATTCAAATAATTATTGTGCGTTCCTCTCATATTCTGTAGCTTTGCTGAATTGTTTATTTAGTGCTTTCTGGATTCTTGAGAATTTTCTATTTATAGGATCATGGCATCTGCAAACAGATAGTTTAATTAAGTCTGCACCATTTGGACGCCTTTTATTATTTTGTATTCCTTAAATGCTGTGCCTAGATGTTCAATGCAATGTTGCATAGATGTGAAATAGGATACTTTTGTTCTGTATCTTAGAGGGAAAATGTTCAGTTTTTCACAAGGGAGTATGATGCCTATGGATTTTTCGTATATTTCCTTAATCACATTGAGAAAATACACTTGCATTCCTAGTGTATTGAATATTTGTATTATAAAATGATATTGCAGTTTGTCAAGTTTTTTCTGCATCAGACAACCATGTGTCTTTTTTTCTCCTATTTTTATTATAATACATTTCATTTATACTTTTTCTTTGTATTTTGAGCCACTTTTATATTCCTGAAATTAATTACATGCAGTTATGATGAATAATTCTTTTAGTGATAATGCTGCTGAATTTAATTTGCCATTACTTTCTTCAGGATCTTTGCAACTACATTCATCATCTATATTGGTGCAGTTTTCTTGGGATGTCTTTATCTGTATTTTTTTTTAATCACAGTATGCTGTATTATAGAATAAGGTTCTTTGAGAAGAATTGATGTTAATTCTTCTTTACCTGATTGGTAGAATTTACCCATAACTCCATCTAATCCTGGAATTTTTTGTTTATGTTGGGAGGTTGTTTTTGTTACTGATCTAGTCTCTTTACTTGTAATAGGTATATTTATGTGTTTATTTCTTCTTAATTCAATTTTGATAGCCCATGTCTTTCTAAAGATTTGGTCATTTCATCTAGGCTATCTAATTTGTTGTTAATACAATCATTTAACTTTTCTTATTATCCTTTTTATTTCTCTAAAGCTGTTAGTAATGTCCTCAGCTTCTTTTATGATTTAATAATTTTAATCTTTTATTCTTAATCTAGATAAGGTTTATCAATTTTTCAAATATTCAGAAAACAAACTTTTCTTTTATTTATTTTTTATCAAGTTTTTCCTCCTCTCTATATCATGTCCATTCTAATCTTTATTATTTTCTTCCTTCTGACAGCTTTAGGTTTAGTTTCACCTTGTTTTTTTCTTCCGGTGACCTGAGATTTCAATTTAGATTACTAATTTGGTATTTTTTAAAGTTAGATATATACTGCTATAAATAGCCTCAAAGTACTTGTTTTGGCACAAAGGTTTCTGTATATTATGTTTTCATTTTGTTTTGTCTCAAATTATTTTCTAATTTGTCATGTGATTAATTTTCTGACCCATTAGTTGCTTAAGAGTGATTAATTTTCACATATTTGGAAGTTTTATTATATTTTGAATTATGTATTATAGTATAGGAGCCTTGGAGACAGATTGGCTGGATTGGGTTCTATGGTCCACAATTCACTAGATTTGTAAACTTGGGCAAGTTGTTACCTCTTTGAATCTCAATTTATTCATTTAAATCAGGTAATAGTATAACCGTTTCCAAGGATTGTTTCAAGGATTCAACAAGATAATCCATATAAGTCACAGAGAAGAGCATTAGATAAATATTACCTATTCAATAAATGGTCACTATGATTACCATTACATAAACCTGGAGAAATATCAAATGCTAATTATAAACCCTAGGGACAAACACAGCCATTATTTGGAACATAATAATTTTAGAAACCATTGAACAGGTATTCTTGTAACCTAAAAAGTTTCTGATGACACAACACACCTTATCATGTGAGGTTCAGGGAAATTAGAGTTGTGGGATATTGTGGTTACACATCCTTGAGTCAAGTCTACTAGTCATCCACTGAGAGTATATTAGACTTTATATGCGAGGTGAAAAAAAGTGAAAGATGTAAAAATCATTGCTCGAAAAATTAAGGTATAATGAAGGGATAGCTAAGATTAATAGAAAACTGGCAGGCTCTATTAAGGTTTCATAATGAACTTGATTCTTTGGAGTAGGGTCTTCTGTATGCAAATACAGGCTAAAGAAATCTTATTGCTATTATGAGAAGGTTAAGTCAGATACACAAGTGAGAGATAGTGATTAAGACTTCAGTAGCTACATTTTTAGATTTATCACAAAGTCATCAAAACATCCTTCTAAGGCAAGGATGGAAAAATTGGTATCAAGGCTTTGTGACCCATAAAAGGTTGCAAGAAATATACATTCAAAGTATCTGATCAGAGCAGTACTATGAGGACAAGTATCACATTATCAGCAGCTGGGAGATGCTATGCTTTTGTTTTTTTTTAATTGAAAAAAAACTATATCAGCCAGTAGATAGAAGGAAATAATAATTATTAAATTGGAGATGAATGAAATCTAGATGAAAGAAACAATAGAATAGATCAATTAAATGAGGAATTGATTCTTTGAAAAGATCAACAAAATTGATAAACCTTAACAAGATTCATTGAGAGATAAGACAGAGAGAGAGAGAGAGAGATAGAGAGAGAGACAGAGAGAAAGAGCCCAAATAAATAAAATCAGAAATAAAAGAGAAAAAGTAAGAAAGGTTTATAAGAGAATATTCTGAAAAATTATATGCCAACAGACTTAACAACTTAGAAGAAATGTATTGATTACTAAGAGCATATAATGATCAAAAACTGGTTCAGGAATAAGAAGAAAATCTGAGGAGACTAGTTTCTATTAATAAAATTGAATCAGTAACCAAGAAACTTCCCCCTCAAAAAACTCCATAACCAGATCACTTTACAGGTGAATTCTACCAAACGTGTAAAGAAGAGTTAATGCCAATTCTCAAACTATTCCAAAAAATATGAGGAAAGAAAGCTTCCAAATTCATCTATAAGGCCAGTATTACCCAGATATCAAAACCAGGAAAAACACTAAAGAGCAAATAAAAATAAAACTATAGGCACATGTTTCTAATGAACGTAGATGCAAAAATCCTCAAAAATATTAGCAAAGTGAATATAAAAATCCATTAAAAACTCATTCACCATAATCAAGTGAGATGTATATCAGGGATGCAAGAGTGGTTCAATATTTATAAAATAAATCAACATAAAATGACATTAACAAGAGAAAGGATAAAAACCATGTGATTATTTCAATAGATGCAGAAAAAGCATTTGATAAAATACAACACCCATTCATTATAAAAACCCTCAACAAAGTAGGTTTAGAGGAAACATACCCTAACATAATAAAGGCAATATATGAAAAACTCATAGCTAACCTTATCTTCAATACTGAAAAACTGAGAGCTCTTCCAAAAGATAAGGAACAAAGCAAGAATATCCACTCTTACCACTTCTATTCAACATAGTACTGTAATTCCTATTCACAGCAGTCAGACAATGAAAAGAAATTCAAGGCACCCAATTTGGTAAGGAAGAATCAAAACTTTCACTATAAGCAGATGACATGATACTCAATACAGAAAACCCTAAATTATCCACCACAAAACTACTACCACTGATAAATGAATTCAGTAAAGTTACAGGATACAAAATATACATAAATCTGCTACACTAATAATGAAGTAGAAGAAAGAGAAATTAAGAAAACATTCCTATTTACAATAATACCAGAAATAATAAAATGCTTAAGAATAAATTTAACCAAGGAGGTGAAAGACCTTACTCCAAAAACTATGAAACATTGATGAAAGAAATTTAAGATGACATAATGAAATGCAAAGATATTCCATGCTTATGGATTAAGAGAATAATTGTTGGCAAAAATGTTTATACTATCTAAAGCAACTTACCAATTTAATGCAATCCTTATCAAAATAAAAACACCAATTTGTGAAGAACTAGAAAAAATAATCTTAAATTTCATATGGAAACATAAAAGACCTCAAATAGCCAAAGCAATCATGAAAAAGAAGTGTTATACCCAGATGTTAATATCGCCTCCCAAAACCAGAGACTACCAGGGAGGCTGAATCACGCATGCAAAAGCAAAGGGCTTTATTACGAATTTAGGCCTGGCCAGCCTAAACTCGGGCTCACAGAATTCAACAACACACTGGATCCACGTGGAGCAAGCCCCGAACATGGGGGTGGGGAGGGCAGGGGCTTTTATGAGTTTGGGAAGGGGGAGTTGCAGGAAATTGTGACACAGGCACAGGGGTCCAATCATTATAGCATCACATCATTGACAGTAACTTTAACCAATTACAGAGTGGACCCAGGACCCTCACATAGAGCGTGACTAGGACCCTCATGTAGGACGTGACTAGTCTTAACCTCCATCTTTAGGCCCGCCCTTAGAAATGTTAAAGTTGTTAGCTGGTCTTTCCTGATTGAGTGTTACAAGGGTTGTCTGAGAAGCTGACACTTAGGCCTCCAAGGTCAGAGTCAGTTTGATTCAGACCTGTCCTTACAGAAGTACAAAGCTAAAGGTATTATAACTCCAGATTTCAAGGTATACTACAAAGCTGACATAATCAAAACAGTATGATAGTGGCACAAAAATAGACACAGAGATCACCATGGAGAAAAGACAGTCTCTTCACTAAATGTGCTAGGGAAGCTGGATAGCTACATGCAAAGAATGAAACAACTACTTTTTAACACCATATACAAAAATAAACTCATAATGGATTAAAAACCCAAATGTGAGACCTGAAAACATAAAATTCCTAGAAGAAAACACAGCTGCTAATTTCTTTGACATCTGTCATAGAAACACTTTTCTAGATATGTCCCAGTCAAGAAAAATAAAAGCAAAATTAAGTTATTAGGACTGCACCAAAATAAAAGGCATTTGTACAGTGAAGGAAACCATCAACAAAACAAAAAAGCAATTTAATTGATAGATTGCCGAGTCAAGCTCCAGCAGGTCCAAGGGTCCCTGAAAGGATGGACAGTGTCGGTGAGAGAGAGCCACATGTTTATTTCTTTATCACCAGGCAGGCATCTCTGCTCTGTCTGCTTTGGTGTCTTTTTTTTTTTATTGATCAAGTATTAACATGACATCAGAAAATAGGAATTGTTTACAGTGACTAAGTCTTAGTGATAAGATGTTTTAATTATTGGAAGTGATGACATTAGAAAAATAGAAATTTTTTATAATGACTAATTTTTTATAAGATGCTTTAAACATAGAAAGTATACAAAGAACTATCTCATTCATTTTTGCGTCAGTCCCCAAGATTAAGAGAGTGACAAACCTATCTCATTTTGTACGGGTTGTCTTTTTGCCAATAATTATGACTTTGCTTTTGATTAACAAATTACAACCAAGTCATGTAACACTCTTACAGTGAGGTTGAGAAAATCCCACAACCAGGAACATAACAGGATGTCTTTAGCAAAAAAAAAAAAAAAACAGCTAAGATTACAAAAAGAATGATTATTAACAAGTTGTTTGAGAAAGCCCTTTCTTTTATGTAAGCACAATGGGGGCCTTATGGGTGTTGGCCTTGGACCTGGGTTTTTCACATCCTTATCTATCCTCATAACTGATGTCAGCACAAGGTAGAATGTAGACCTTGGGAAGGCACTATGTTCTGTCTTTGTTTTTCACTTCTAATCTCCAGTTTAGACTCCAATTCTCTTCAGACCAGACTCAAATGGACTGTTTTTGACCTTGTAGTTATTTCTTATGTCCAAATTAGGCTCTTTTTCTCCAAGCCAGACTCAAACACAATTTTTGTGTTTTTAACCCCTTTAAGTCTACGTTTTGGGTCTGCAAGGCCATTAGAAGAGCCTTTTGTCAAACATTTGTAATGCTTTGATCTAAAATCTCTTTTGCAGGGACAGGAAAATGTTTTTTTCTTATGGGGTAACTGTGTGGGGAATATCAGTCTGATTCGGAATGCTGTAAGGCCTAATTAATGACAACAGGCTTATTTTCAACATGGGCAGTAGTAGTAGAAGGAGATACCAGTTTTGCCTCTGATGGCAGGAGCCATGCAAACGTCTGCCATTTCCTCACTGTGACTGTGTTATGCAGTAAGGCCGATGTGGCTCCCAACAACAGATGATAGATAGATAGATAGAGATACAGAAAGAATAATGCTAACAGAAACAAGTCATTCACATAAAGACAATTACTATAATGTTTCGCTTATATGTAGAATTTAAGAATAAAAAAACAAGCAAAATACAAATATGAGAGACCAACTAAGAAACAGACTCTTGATTATAGAGAACTTATGGTTATCAGAAGCAAGGTGTGTGTGGAGATGGGGTGAATAGATAATAGGAATTAAACACTGGGTGTTGTTTGGAAGTGTTGAATCACTCTATTGTATACCTGAAACTAATATTACACTGTATGTTAACTAACTGGAATTTAAATAAAAACTTAAAACGATTTTTAATATTTATTTGAGAGAGAGACAGAGACAGAGAGATAAAGAGTGCAAGTGAAGGATGAACAGAGAGAGAGGGAGACACAGAATCTGAAGCAGGCTCCAGACTTTGATCTGTCAGCACAGAGCTCGACACGGGGCTTGAACTTTTGCATCATGAGATCATGACCTGAGCCAAAGTTGGATGCTTAACCACCTGAGCCACCCAGGTGCCCTTAATAAAAACTTTTAAGAAATATTTTTATATTTTATTTACATGGTTTCCCTCCCATTAGGGTAATTGAGGCAAATGATATACTAACATATTCAGAAACAGAGATTGAGTATGCTTTGGCTCGAATTATACCATGTATCAAAGATAATGTGGTTGGTATGATCCAGACCAAAAAAAAAAACCCATATCTTTTATTTCTATCATTTATATAATAAATATTACTTAGTTCCTATTCCTTTAATGATCTTTTGTGGAAATATGCATGTGAGAGATATACAGTATCTTTCAACTACACCCCTATATCACTTCCCAAAAATATGAAAACTGGAGAAAAACTGGAAAAAAGAATACCTTTAGCTGACTACATAGGAGATGAAGTGATTTTGAGTGACAGAAACTGTAAGAAACAAAAACAGAGTTGGGTGTTGGAGGGAGGCTGTAAGATTATACTTATTCTGATGATATTTTGAAATACAATTCAGTAAATCATGGTTTTGAAGAAATTGGAAATCCAAAAGTGCTTTTTTTGTCTGTTTGCCAAATCCTGGTCTATTGAGATTACATCAACTATGGGTCACATCCATCCTGAGAAAGACTTCCATTTGGGAGATTCTCGTATCTTGATTCCAGGAATAGCATGAGATGTGTTGGCCTAGAGTTGAAAATTTTTGTGTTTCTTTATTTAAATTCATTTCATCAGAGTTTACAACCCCCTACTGTAATCCATTGGGAATTTTGAACATTGATGTTACCAGTCCCACTCCTGAAGGACATAAGTTTAAGACATTTCTTATGGACTCCAAGATAGAAGTAAAAATCATGTTTAAGTCTTTACTCTTTGATATAGCTACTATGTGGTAGGTACAGAAATTAAGGTTGAACTGGAACAAGAACCCACCATTGTCTCTTACTTTGATATACAGCTCCATAGGGAGTCACTATTTTGGGTGTGTTATATTTTGGGTTATTAGTAAAAGAAATCTGTTTTTAACAAGCATCTCATAAAAGTTTAGCTATTTCCTTGTATGAAGGCAAGTTCCCTTTTTGGAAAGAGGACTTATGTTCATAGCTATACATTAAACTTTGGGTATCAATGAAACCACCAAAGAAGATTCTACAGTCTTTTTAATAATGCTGTCTTGTATCCTCTGAATATTGTTGGGATGATGGTGAACTGTAAATGTTTATGTTTAATTTTTAAATGTTCTATTATTTATTTTTGAGAGAGATAGAGACAGCGTGAGAAGGGGAGGGTCAGAGAGAGAGGGAGACACAGAATCCGAAGACAGGCTCCAGGCTTTGAGCTAGCTGTCAGCACAGAGCCTGATGCAGGGTTCAAACCCATGAACCGTGAGATCATGACCTGAGCCAAAGCCAGATGCTCAACTGACTGAGCGATTTAGGGGCCCTTCATTTAAATTTTTAAATGTTTTTAAATGGTTATTTATTTTTGAGAAAGATAGAGAGAGAAAGGGAGAGAGTGTGAGCAGGAGAGGGGCAGAGAGAGACGGAGATAAAATCCGAAGCAGGCTCCAGGTTCTGAGCTGTCAGCACAGAGGCCTATGTGGGGCTTGAACTCATGAGACTTCAAGCTGTGAGATCATGACCTAAGCTAAAGTTGGCCACTTAAATGACTTAGCCACTCAAGCGCCTCTGAGATTCATTTAAATTATCTGGTATATCACCCATGGGATTCATATTACTGATGAATATCATTTTTATTTAAAAATAATTTTTGGATCATAATTAAGTGAAAAGAGCATGTTGAGAATTAATAGAATTAGAGATGATCCTCACTGACTAGAAACTGTCAATCTCTAATAAGAAAAATGCACATAAAAATATCCAGAACATCACAACTCAGAAATTATGGTGCCCTTATTTCTTTAATGATATGGCAAATGGTTGGCCATCCTCTCAGTGTGGAGTGCATAAAACATTATGCTGTGCAATGAGAAAGTATACTATCTTGCAGTGTATCTCAAACTTACCTGATCATAAGGATCATGTGGAGTGCTTGTTAAAAGAAATGATTTAATTGCCCCACCCTAAACCTTTTAAATAAAAATACCTAGGTTAAACAAGCACCTTAAGTTTTTTTTGTGATAGAGAAAGTTTAGGGAAAATGGGTATAATGGAAAAAGGATAGGTTTTAGACCTCAGATGTATATTTGAATTATACAGACATCTTTAAAAAATATCATTGCCTGTAATGGCAACAAATTCATATCTTTCAGTACTCACTCTAAATGTCAATGGACTAAACCCTTCAATCAAAAGATATAGGGTAATAGAGTGGATAAGAAAATAAGATCCATTAAATGCTGTTAACAAGAGACTCATTTTATACCTAAAGTCATTTTCAGATTGAAAGTAAAGGAGTGGAAAATCATCTATCATGCTAATGGTCACCAAAGAAAGCTGGAGTAGCCCTACTTATATCAGACAATCTAGATTTTAAAATAAAGACTGTAACAAGGGATGAAGAAGGTCCTTATATCATAATTAAGGGGTCTATCCATGAATAAGATCTAATAATTGTTAACAGTTATGCTCCAAACATGAAAACCCCTAAATATATACATCAATTAATCATGAACATAAACTCATGGATAATAATATCGTACTAGAAGGGGACTTCAACAACCCACTTACACCAATGAACAGATAAACTGAAAATAAACAAGGAAACAAGACCTTTGAATGACACACCGGACCAGATGGACTTAACAGATATAAACAGAACATTTCATCCTAGAGGAGTGGAATACACATTCTTCTAGAGTGCACATGGAATATTCTCCAGAATTGATTACATACTGGGACATGAATCATCCCTCAACATGTACAAAAAGATAGAGATCATACCATGCATATTTTCAGAACACAACACTATGAAACTCAAAATCAACCACAAGAAAAAAAAAAGTAAAGATAACAAATACTTTGAGACTAAAGCACATTCTAATAAAGAATGAATGGGCTAACCAAGAAGTTAAAAAAGGAAATTAAAAAGTACATGGACACCAATGAAAATGATAACACCACAACCCAAAACCTCAGGGACCCAGCAAAGGCGGTCATCAGAAGGAAGCATATAGCAAACCAGGCCTTTCTGAAGAAGGAATAAAAGTTTAATATACACAACCTAACTTTACACCATGAAGAGCTGGAAAAAGAACAGCAAATAAAACCCAAAACTAACAGAAGACAGGACATAATAAAGATTAAACAGATTCAAGAGGAGCCAAGATGGCGGAGAGGAAGGGAGCTCTGTAAACTTCGTCTGCCCCATCTATCGAACTGAGAAGGATATTACTCTCATCTGCAAGAGTGGAAGGAGAAAATATAGACTCCAGAAAGAAGACAACCTCCAAATTGCCGGAGTGAGTGAGTGCAAACAGGGGAGATTGGAAAATGGGCCAGCGCGAGAGGGGCAGGGGAGGTGGGAGCCCCAGACCAACATGGGGAAAGCACGAGGAGCCCCTGAGAGACAAAGGGAAGAAAAAGAGAAACTGAACACACTCATAGTACTGTCTCTAGGGAAGAGATAAAGAACATTTAACCCAACACAGAGAGAAAAACTCTCACTCCATATATGACTGCTGGGTAGCCCAATTCCCGAACTGGGGTGGCACAAGGGAAAAAACAGACTCCACCCCTGTGCTGTTTCGGCAGGGAGTCAGCGGCCTCGGTGCGGCCCCAGGGGTGTGCACTTCGTCCTCCTTTGCAGGAGTGGGAGCACACACCTCATTTCCACAGCGCATCTCGCCTCCCACATTGGCCACGTGAATCCCGAATCCCAGGTGCCAACAGGGAAAAAACAGCCCGCACCCCTATGTGAATCCTGCAGGGAGTTGGTGGCAGTGCGGAGGCAGGGGCGTGCACTTCCGCTGCAGGAGCACACAGCTCATTTCCAGCAACCCCCGGAGCCTCGGGCAGTGGCAGCATGAATCCAGCTGACACCAAGAGAAACTGATCCTTCTGCCTACCTGATCGCCCTGCTAGGGTTTGGGAGTTGGCAGCCTTATCTGTGTGGGCATGCACTTCGCCTCCTGGAGCGCACCTCGCCTCCAGCAGTGGCAGCTCAAACCCAGGCTGGCTCCAAGAGAAACTGATCCATCCCCCTACACGATTGAGATCACTGCTGGGGGCTGGGAGATGGTGGTGGCCTCTGTGGGGGCGTGAAGTTCACCTCCTACAGCAACCTCGCCACTGGCAGCAGCAGTGCAAATCCCTGCAGGCACCAAGAGAAACTGCTCGCTCTCCCTACAGGGTTGGGGGCTGGGAGTTGGTGATGGTGTCTGTGAGGGTCTGAACCTCATCTCCTGCAGCGCATCTCGCCTCCGGCAGCAGCAGCACAAATCTCTACCAGCTCCTAGAGAAACTGCTAAATCCCCCTACGAGATCCCGGCTAAGAAACCAGCATCCAAAACAAGTACATCTCATCTGTGGTAGCATAAAAGTGCATGGACTAAGATTTTGAAATGAGGCCGGCCTGGAAAATACAGCTTGGCTCAGCTGCTGCACAAGGAGATCAATCAGATTAGAGTGGACTGCAGCGCTTAGTTCCAGTGATGCTTTGGGAGCCGCCATTCATCCTCTGCAACCACCACGGCAGGGCCTCCAAGAGCAGCCCCCAGGAGCTACTACACCAAACCACGCCAATCTGCGATGGGAGCTGCTTTTTTTTCTATTTTTTTTGTACTTATTTATTATTATTATTACCTGTTTTACTTAAATTTTTTTTTAATTTTTACTCCTTATTTTCCTTTTTCCTTTCTCCCTCTTTTCCATTGTTTATTTTTTTTCTTCCTCTTGCCATCCAGATATATTCTCCCATATCTCATCCTTATCTCTCCCCTCAACTGGTTATACATTTTAGACTGTACATTGTCCTTTGTTGTCTCTACCCCCCTTTATATTTTTTCTTCTCTTCTTTTTTCTCTTTCCTCTCCATTTTTTTTTTCTTCCTTTCCCTTTTATAATTTGTTTGTTTGTTTGATTTGTCTGTGCATTTGCATGCTTCTGCTTCCTGTGCATTTGTATGTCTGTTTTCCTTCTCAGGGCTACCCCAAGAAACCAGCCAAAGTGCCATGATGGCAAGTCCCAAATATCAGTGAGTAGGGAAATAAAATAATCAAAGGCACAACAAGAGAAACTGAGAGACACCATTAAAAATATATTTCCTGAAATGACTGCCCCAGGACACTCAATAAGCCTCCTTTAACAGAACGATACTAACAGGTGCACAGTGCACAATGACCATTTTAAAACTGACAAGAGACAGAAAACTAGCAAAAATGACAAAACAAAAGAAATCTCCCTTGAGGAATCTCCACGAAAAAGTCACAGCTACAGAACTGCTCAAAACAGATCTCAACAACATACCGGAACAAGAATTTAAAAAACTTATTGACCCATCCTGCAGGTCAGTCAACGCAGGTCCTGAGGGAGGGAGTGAGAATTGGGGGGCAAGGGGCACAGAAAATGGAGGCAAGACAAAGTCTCTGATCAAGTCTCGTTTATTGAGAGAACACACATCTCTTATAAAGGGCAAAAGACAAGGCAGCTGATGTAGGTCAGTTGCAAAGGAACAGGGTCATGATTTTTAGGAAAAGGCTAGGGTAAAGGAGGAACAGAAGCTGCAGTTTTAGCACAGCGTCTGAGGAGCTAATAAGAAAGCCCAGCCAAGCTGTCTCTGGCCTTGAGCTGGGAGTGATAACACTGTCCTGCCCTGCAGGTGGCTGATCTTAGGTCAAGGCACACATCTCTTCCCCTGGCAGCCTTTCTGGCAGCTCTCCACAGGTCCCCCTTTTTTATATTTTCAAAAAAGGGCATTTTCCAAAATGTGATAGTATAGGCAAGGAAAGGACTGTGCCTGTCTTAGGTTGGGGACCTGCCAATCCTTCTTACCCGTCATGGGCATACCCAGAAGCCTATGCCTGAGTAGCCTGTCTTAGGTTGATAGGCTAGTAAGGCCCCTCTTACCCGTCATTGGCTAACCAGCCCACGCCTCTTGCCATAATAGCTCTTCATTGGCCTCCTGATCAGCCATACCGAGCTTGTGATAATGGACCTGTATAGGCTGCATTTTGATACCATCTATTTGCTGCCTTAGAAATGCCTTGACCTTATTGAATAGAACAGGGCCCAAGGACACCAAGATCAATAAACCCACAATAGATCCTAAGAGTGGGAGGAGATAGGGTAGGAGTCCATAAAATCCACTGAGGAAAGGTCTGTCGATGAGTTCCTTCTTCCTCTTCTCCAGGTCCTCCTGAAGCTTTTTAATCTTATTTCTGACGACGCTAGACTTGTTCACATAGAAACAGCATCGTTCCTGATACTGGAATCCAACCATCCAGAGGAGGTGCCACCATTTCCCAAACATGGCCCCTAAAAGAAAAGACAAAGATTTCTCTGAAGGAGATTTCTTCTACCTGGAAGACTGAGTATTATGATCAATTTGCTTTACTAGTCTCTCCGGCAACCATCGGGCTGCATCTGCTTGTTGTGAGTAGATGCACACTGCTCCTCATCCCCAGATCAAGACTGGGTCAGGACCATACCACTTATTATCCAAGGGGTCCCTCCAAAGCACGGTAGCAAAATTTCTTTGCATCTCATTGTGCCAGAGATGTTTCGCAGCTGAGCATCCTTATTTATCCAAAGTTAAAAAATTTAAAATGAAGAAGGAATGATGTAGATTTCTATGAGATCCCTTGATGGGGTACCATTCCCCCTTTTTTATTATTTCAAGGGTATTTTTTAAGGATAGATGTGCTCATTCTACTATACCTTGTCCTTGTGGGTTATAAGAGATCCCGGTGATGTGTTTAATATGTAACTGTTGACAGAATTTGGAGAACACAGTTCCAGTATATCCGGGTCCATTGTCAGTTTTTATTTGTCTTGGAACCCCTAACACTGATACGGCTGAAAGCATGGGTGCTACGACGTGCTTTCTTGCTTCCCCAGTTTGTAAGGTAGCATATAGAAAGCCGCTGTAGGTATCTACATTTACATGGACATATTTTAGATTTCCAAATTCTGAAATGTGTGTTACATCCATTTGCCAGATGGCATTGGGCACTAGTCCTCGAGGATTTACTCCCAAATGAGGAACAGGTAAATGCACAACACAAGAAGGGCATTGTTTTACTATCTGTCGTGCCTGTTCACGGGAAATTTTGAACATAATTCTTAAGGTGCAGGCACTGAGAAGATGGGTAGCGTGAGCTCTTGAGGCTGCTTCTATTCCTGAACCCTGGGCAAGTATGATATTATAGATTCCTCTTGTAGCTGAATCAGCCTTTTGATTGCCTAAAGACGACCTGGAAGGCCAGTGTAGGCCCTTAAATGACCAATGAAGAAAGGATTTTTTCTTTTATGAATTAAAGACTGAAGCTGTGTAAAGAGACGAGCGGCCCTGGAACTCTGTTTAATCTGGGCTGCAGTCTCTAGCAAGGGTACAGAGTTAGCTATATAAGCACTGTCTGTGTATAAATTGAAAGGTTTATCAAAAAAGGCAGAGAAAACTGCCACAACCGCATGTAGTTTTACAAGTTGAGCAGAAGTGGAAGGGGTGGGAAAACTTATGACTCTATCCTCAAAAGTATAGGCTGCAATGCCAGTAGAGGAGCCACCAGTAAAGACTATTAAGGCCTGTGATAGTGGCTGTCGAGGGGTTTTTTTTGGGAATATAAATTTATGACTATTAAAGAAATGTAGGAGTTTCTTAGGTGGGTAATATTTGTCTAACCTACCTAAAAAAGAAGCACACACGATAGGCCAGCAATCAGTAGTCTGAAAAAGTCAGTCAAGCTGTCCTTTTGAATAGGGTTGTACAATGGAATCAGACTCCTTGCCAAAGTATTTTACATTTTGTTCTCTCCCTAGAATGGTCTGCCACAGCCGAATAGTAAGGGTAGATGAACTAAGCAGGCGAGGAGGGAAGATGCACCCACATAATGGGGTTATCTTGCCAGAAAACTGCTGTAGGAGTAAGAGAGGTTTTGTAAATAATAGCCATAGGAGAGGGAAGCCCCGGCTGGAGCGTTCCCATAAGAACTATTGTTTTGTATACTGCCCTAAGATCCTGCAATAATCTCCATTTACCTGATTTCTTTTTTATGACAATTATAGGAGTATTCCAAGGAGAATTACTCTCTACTATGCGTTTAGCAGCTAACTGCTCCTGCACTAGCTGATGTGCTGCTTGCAGTTTTTTAACAGATAAAGGCCATTGATCAACCCTCACAGGGTCATTAGATTTTTTTTTTTACTTTATTGTCAAATTTGTTTCCATACAACACCCAGTGCTCTTCCCCCTAAGTGCCCTCCACCATCACCACCACCTCATTTCCCCCCACCCCCTTCCCCCTTAACTCTCAGTACATTTTCAGCATTCAATAGTCTCTCAAGTTTTGTATCCCTCTCTCTCCCCAACTCTCTCTCCCTCCTCCGCTCCCCCTGGTTCTCCATTAGGCCTCTCCTGTTTTCCTGCTAGACCTATGAGTGCAAACATATGGTTTCTGTCCTTCTCTGCCTGGCTCACTTCACTCAGCATGACACCCTCAAGGTCCATCCACTTTC
>PJEM01010842.1:0-58957 GCA_004023845.1 Helogale parvula | reverse complement strand
AGTGGAGTATTAAAGTCCCCTGCAATTAGCACATTTTTGTCAATAAGATTGTTTCTTTCTGTGATTAATTGTTTTATGTATTTGGGCACTCCCAAATTTGGCGCATAGATATTTATAATTGTTAGCTCTTCCTGATGGAGAGATCCTGTAATTATTATATAATGTCCTTCTTCATCTCTTGTTACTGCCTTTACTTTAATGTCCAGTTTGTCTGATATAAGTATAGCTACCCCAGCTTTCTTTTGGCTTCCAGTTGCATGATAGATATTTCTCCATCCCTTTACTTTCAACCTGAAGGTGTCTTCCGGGGAAAATGAGTCTCTTGTAGTCAGCAAATAGATGGGTTTTGTTTTTTTATCCATTATGCTACCCTGTGTCGTTTGGCTGGAGCATTCAGTCCATTTACATTCAGTGTTATTATTAAAAAATGTGGGTTTAGAGTCATTGTGTTCTCCCTAGAATTCATGTTTATAGTGGTGTCTCTGGCACCTTGTATTCTTTGCAACATTTCCCTTATAGAGTGCCCCTTAGGATTTCCTGTAGGGCTGGTTTGGTGGTCACGCGTTCTCTCAATTTTTGTTTATTTGGGAACACTTTTATCTCTCCTTCTATTTTGAATGACTGGCTTGCTGGATAAAGGATTCTTGGCTGCATGTTTTTTCTGTTCATCATATTGAAGATTTCCTGCCATTCCTTCCTGGCCTGCCAAGTTTCATTCAATGGGTCTGTAACCACTCTGATAGGTTTCCCTTTGTATGTGAGGGCCCTTTTCTCCCTAGCTGCTTTCAGAGTTCTCTCTTTATCTTTATATTTTGCCAGTTTCACTATGATATGTCGTGCTGAAGGCCGATTCAAGTTACGTCTTAAGGGGGTTCTTTGCATCTCTTGAATTTGAATGTCTATTTCTTTTCCCAGATTTGGGAAATTCTCAGTTATAATTTGGTCTAGTATCCCTTCAGGGCCATTCTCTCTGTCTTCCTCTTCAGGAATTCCTATGATACGGATGTTGTTCCATTTGATTGTATCACTCAGGTCTCGAATTCTCCTTTCTTGCTCCTGGATCAATTTCCCTCCCTTTTTTTCAGCTTCCTCTTTTGCTATAACTATATCTTCTAATTCACCTATTCTTCTCTCTGCCTCGTCAATCCTTGAGGTTGCTGCCTCCAGTTTGTTATTCACCTCATCTATAGCCTTTTTTAACTCATCACACCTATTTTCAAAGTTCCTAGTCATTGTCTCAGTTGATTCTTTGATGCTTTTCTCAACCCCAGCGATTAATTTTATGGCAAGTTTTTTTAAATTCTTGATCCGGTATGTTGTCTAGATCTGCCTTGAGCAGTTCTGTGGCTGTGACTTCCTCCTGGAGGTTCTTCAGGGGAGTGTTCCTTCATTTTGTCATTTTTGCTAGTTTTCTGTCTCTTGTCACCTTTAGAAAGCTCGTTGTGCACTGTGCACCTGTTAATATTTCTCTGCTAAAGGAGGCTTATTGACTGTCCAGAGCCTGTCGTTTCAGGAAATATTCTTTTAATGGTGTCTCTCAGTTTCTTTTGTTGTGCCTTTGAATATTTTATTTCCCTACTCAGCAACATTTGGGACTTGCTGTCATGCACACTTTGGCTTGTTTCTTAGTGTAGCCCTAAGAAGGAAAACAGACAGACAAACACAGAGGGAACAGTAACACACAAACGCACAGACAAATCAAACAAACAAACACATTAAAGGGGGGAAAGAAAAGAAAGAAAATGTAGAGGAAAAAGATGAAAAGAAGAGAAGAAAAAAAAAGAAAAAAGAATAAAGGGGGTCAGAGACAACGAAGGACAGTGGTTATTCTAAAAGTGTATGACCAGTTGAAGGGAGAGGTAGGGATGAGATATAGGAGAATATATCTGGATTGCAAGAAGGTAAAAAAAGGGAGAAAAAAGAAAGGAAAATAAGGAGTAGAAATTTTTAAAAATTTAAGTTAAAAAAGTAATAATAATAAAAAATATGTACAGAAAAAAAGGAAAACAAAAAAATGAAGAAAAAAAGAAAAAGAAAAAAATTATAAAAAAAAAAAAGCAGCAGCTCCCCCTTGCATATAGGCGTGGTTTGGTTTGGTAGGTCTCGGAGGCTGTTCTCAGAGGCTCCACCTTGGTGTCTGCAGAGATTAGATAGGTGGCACGCCAAGCTCTGCTGAACTACGTACTGTAGGCCACTGTAATGAGTCCGATCTTGTGCAGCAGTTGAGCTGAGTTGTATTTCCCAGGCCCGCCTTGGTTCAAAGTTCCAGTCCTTGCACATTTATGCTACCACAGATGAGATGTATTTGCTTTGGTGGTTGGCTTCTTATGGGGAGGAACTGGTTTGTCTTGGCTCAGGCAGGGATTTCGGCTGTCCCTGCCTGAGGCGAGATGCGCAGCAGGAGGTGAAGTGCGCGCCGTCACAGACCCAACCCCCAGCTGGGATCCTGTTCGCCTTGGGGGAGGAATGAGTAGGCAGCTGTTGCTGGAGGTGCCGGGAGCTGCTAGAAACGAGCTGGGAGCTCTTGCAGCCTGGGCACATGCCCAGGCCTCCACCCCGGCCAACTCCCTGCAGGGATCGCGCAGAGGTGGAGGCTATTTTTTCCCTGTTGGCACCCAGGATTCAGGATTCGCGCGGCCAATGCTGGGGGCGAGATGTGCACTGGAAATGAGGTGCGTGCTCCCACTCCCAAAACCGAGGTCGAAGTGAGCGTCCCTGACACCGCAGCTGCTGTGGCCGCTGACTCCCCACCAAGATGGCGCAGGGCTGGAACAGTTCTTTCCCTTGCGCCACCTGGGTTTAGGATTTGGGCTACCCAGCAGTTATCTATGGAATGAGCTTCTCTCTCCAAGCGCGTTAAGCGTTCTTTACCTCTTCCCCAGAGACAGTAGTATGAGCGTGTTCAGTCTCTCTGTCTCTTCCCTTTGTCTCTCGGGCTCTGCACGCTTGCCCTGCATTGGGCTAGGGCTCCCACCTCCCTTGCCCGTCTTGGGCTGGCCCATTTTCTAATCTCCCCAGTTCGCATTCACTCACTCAGGTATTCTTGAGGTTCTCTTCTTTCTGGATTCCGTATTTTCTCCTTTGGCTCTCGCAGATGAGAGTAATGTCCTTCTCAGTTTGATAGATGGGACAGACGAAGTTTACAGAGCTCCCTTCCTCTCCGTCATCTTGGCTCCTTTCTCTCATGATTCTTTTCACTCAATGTTTGAAGAATGAGTGAATGATGGAATAACAACGATGGAACAGAGATTCCACATACAATTCAGAACACTGGCCTTAAGGATGGCATTTCAGACACATTGGAAGTTGGCATTGAGATGGACAGATGGCCTTGATGGAATGCCTCCGCTAGATCATGATAGGAGCTGTCTGTTCTGTGGCATGTAAAGTGTGCTCTAAGCACAGGTGTTTCTTACAAGAAGAAAATAGTCATTTGCATGCAGAAACATGCAAAGTGATAAAGCATTTCAAAAGGGAAAATCTGCCATAAAATTTATAATATATGACAAGTGTCCTTTAAATGGCACCTGTTCCTATCATGGCATCATGAAGACTTGCTGCTGCTCAGTTACTGTAAAATTACTAAATTCAGTGTTATAAGGACTAGGAAAGGGGCCAAACCAGCAGTATACTTATTACACAAAAATTAGGAACAAGACACAAAGACAGGAATGAGTAAATTCATGTGTAAGAGATGAGGCACACAGCAAAAGAATGAAACACTAGATCGTTATTTTGATTTTGGTGCCAAATTGCCTTCAAAATTTCCAATCCCTTCCTTTAAACTGATTGTAGTAGAAAATTCTAAGTAGTTTATTTTAAGTTATCTGTCATCTCTATCCAGATTCAAGAATGGTTTCTACATTCAGATATCACCTGGCCAGTGATAAGGGCTAACACATTGATTTTTCTATTCTTCAATTTCAGGGACATCCAAATTACCCCACCATAAATAGAATATAATAGCCCTATTGTGTTTTTAAAAAAACAAATAGGTTTTAATTTTTTAAAAATGTTTATTTATTTTTGAGAGAGAGCAAGAGCATCAGCTGGGGAGGGGCATAGAGAGAAGGACATACACATTCTGAAGCAAGCTCCAGGCATAGAGCCTGATGTAGAGATCAAACTCACAAACCATGAGATCATGACCTGAGCCGTCAGAAGCTTGGCCAACTGAGCCACCCAGGCACCCTTGAATGAATAGGTTTTAAATAAGTACAGTCTGGGTCTGAGCACTGCTACAGTTCATTAGATCTCTGAATACACATTTATGACATAACGTATCTATCTGAAGATCACAGGCAAATAAAATCTTCCTATCTCAAATTCTATTCTTTCTATAGGCTTACATTAAACTTTCAGGGTTTCTCATCTTAAAGACTCTTGTTTACTTTTTCATTTCAATAAATTTAATTTGCATATGTATGTTTAGATTTGTGCTTCGAAAAATTAATATAGTTCACACTCCAAAGCATCTTAAATTACATGAAACTATTATGCTTGTAATGCATTTTAGGATTGATTAAAATAAAATACAATTTTATCTTTATTTCTTGAGAGAGCAATTCTCTGAAAATCATCCATCAAAACACGCCCCCTTTAAGAAACACTATCTTCTTAAAAGTGTTTAAATTTATCCACCATTAAGGAGTAGAATATCATAGTTGTAAATCCTACAGAGAGGTATAATGTGAGAATTATCATAATAAAAATGGGTGATATTTATGTTAGATATTCCCCTAATGTAAACTCTCAGACTTTGAGTGTCCATATTTTCCCAACCCTTTATTAAGCACATTCTGCACAAAGAACATTGTATCTGACATTGAGGAAAGAAAATGCTAATGCAGTAAGGAACATAGGGTAAGGAAGGAAGGAACATAGGGTCATATTGAAGATTAGAAATATGAAAAGGCATTAGGATGTAAAACTGAAAAATAGCATGACACAAAGCTCAAGACAAAAGTGCAATCAAAGAATGGACTTGACGAAAATGCAGTGATGTGCTAATTAGAAAGAAAGTTTTTGGGGCACCTGGGTGGCTCAGTCGGCTAGGCCTCCGACTGCGGCTCAGGTCAGATCTCACGCTTGTGGGTTCGAGCCCCGCGTCAGGCTCTGTGCTGACCGTTAGCTCAGAGCCTGGAGCCTGCTTCCGGTTCTGTGTCTCCTTCTCTCTCTGTCCCTCCCTCTCTCATGCTTTGCCTCTTTCTGTATCAAAAATAAATAAAACATTAAAAAAAAAAAGAAAGAAAGTTTTTTTAAAGAGGCAAATTTTCACTAGGCCTGGAAGGCATGCTTCAATTAGAATGGCACAAGTACGAAGAATCATAGATATTGTGAGCTAGCGCTTGTGAGTTAGGAAAGGGAGACACAAATGAGCAAGGATTTTGAGAATAAAAGTGGTATCTATAAAGCATGGTTGTTAATATTTATTGATCGTCTTCTATATACAAAACATCTGTTTAGTGATCTACCTTCATCATCTCAATCTCCTCAATTATCTATCACATTTTAAAGATTAGGACATTGAGGCCAAAGAAATTAAACAACTTGGACAGGGTCAAATAACTGGCAAATCCGGGGTTTAGTGATTCAAACCTTGTATAACTTCATTGCAGAGCTCAGACTTCTAAACTTCTAAACATATCTTCTATTCATATCTTCTATTCTAAACATAAGATATTGTATAGTATTTATTGAATCACAATCAGATTAATTTAGGTAAATGTTTCCCACTAGTACAAAAACTCTTAATATGTATATTTACTTCAGTCATAACTCATGGAATCAAGGTTTATTTTTTCTCAAATTGCAATTATTAAGAACATACTTTATCAGCTCTATTTGATGATAGTATTTCTGGTGTCTGAAGTTATTTTTTACCTACCTCTTAATGTTCCACCACAGTGCATCTTACATATTAATATGGCCCCAATGACAAGTTGAGAGTCTCTCATATAGATGAAATAGAGCAGATATAATACTAGATTCTGAATATATTCATAAAATAAAGGTGGTTATGTTTTTGAAAATTTTGTATTTAAATGAGTTATGAAAATAATAGCTTTTTTAATATTCAGAAAGATAGTCTTGTCACTATTAAGAAGGAGAAGACTGTGGGTAGAACAGGATTGGAGAGACAGATCACCAATTTGGACTCTTAGGTTTGATATGGTTAAATCCAAGTAGATCTGTCAGGTAAGCATTCGGAATTTGGAAGCCACACATGTGGAATTCATTAACATAGATGGCAATTAAAGCCTGTACTTGAATGACAGCACTGAGCCGTGAGTATATAGAGAAAGGACCAAGTACTGAGACATAAGTCATATAGAGGTTAAAGTTGGGGGAGCTATGGAAACTGACAAGGAGAGGGAGGAGGAAAAGGGAGAAGTGCCTTGGTAAACAATTGAACAGAATAGTAAAAATCCACTTGAGTCAAAGAGTGAGGAATCTCTGAAACTGTCTGGGAAGAATCTCTGTTTTTCTTGACTCCCATCCTCACAGTTCTTCGGACCCCAGACGTATGAGTTTTTCCCCCCATAGTGTTTCTCTGACACCAGCCTTGTCACCAGAGAACTTGTCTTAGAGTTCATGTCAGTTCT
Source organism: Helogale parvula (assembly GCA_004023845.1). Taxonomy (NCBI): domain Eukaryota; kingdom Metazoa; phylum Chordata; class Mammalia; order Carnivora; family Herpestidae; genus Helogale; species Helogale parvula. The sequence goes on along the minus strand of PJEM01010842.1, from coordinate 52,352 downwards.
GACTTTATCTACCTGGAGCTAGCATCAGATCCCACAAGTTTAAGGGTCTTGTTCCGCAAGACTGTCCCACTTCCAATAGTGATTACATGTCCGAGCTTGTCATTTTACTTTTGACTGACTATAAATTAGAGATCCCACAACCTTCTTTCCCTCTATGTATGTAATGGTTTTAAAAAGTACAAAAATATATCCACCATATTCAGTATTGCTATCAATGGAGAGGAAAGGAAGCATGGAATCACAGTACAAGAGGCAAACTTGATCTCCTTCATGTTTTGCTAAGAACTCTTCATTTTTTCCCCCGACTCTTATTTTGTTCAGCTTATATATTTATTTTGAGAGAGAGAGCACAGCCCGGGGAAGGGCAGGGACAGAGAAAAACAGAGAGAATCCCAAACAGGCTCCATGCTATCAGTGTAGAGTCTGACACAAGGCTTGATCTCACGAAGCATGAGATCATGTCCTGAACTGAAGTCATGAGCCAACCAGGTGCCCCTTTCTTCATTATTTTATAGTCACTTCCATGGGAAAAGTTCAACATTATTTTAACAATACTCCCCCCCCCCCCAGTTGGTGCCATATGTTTATACAACAGGCAAAAATAACTTACTTTGCTTTAGAATAATAAGGGAGGTGGCATTGCAATTCCTTGCTCATGACATGTCCCTGCCCTTTCTCATCAGGTTTAAAAAATTTCAAATGATGCTAATGGAAGGAAAGAAACTAAATGTATTGTATAAAATATTGCCTTCAAAATATGCAACAGCATTTTATTGTTTGCTTGAGGTATCCATGAGAACCTACCTACTAGTCAATTAAAAGGTGTCCAGGGACACCTGGGTGGTTCAGTCCATTAAGTGTCTGACTCTTGGTTTCAGCTCAGGTCATGATCTTGACAGCTTGGAGCCTGCTTGTGATTCATTCTCTCTCCTTCTCTCTCTGTCCCTCCTCAGCTCTCTCTTTACTTTCTCTCTCTCTCTAAATAATAAATAAACTTTTTTAAAAAAGGAACTATCTACAACAGTATTTGGCAAGTTTTAATCAATGCACACATAATAAATGAGATGTTCACTTATTCTGACAAATTATCTTTGATGCCATTTATATGTCTGATTTACTGTTAGCATGTGAGCATAAAATTTTTAAAGGAGGTTTTATACCCAATGTGGAGTCCTGTGTGGGGCTTGAACTCATGACCTTGAGATCAAGACCTGAGCTGGGATCTAGAGTTGGACAGTTAACCAACGGAGCCACTCAAGTGCTGCTTGAGTAGATTTTAAAAACAAATGATATTTTTATGTCTTAATGCACCCAGAAAATTTATCCTGTTCTTTGGAAGTATGTACTATATTTATATATCTTTTGCCTGAACAATAAGGAAAAGCACTTTGGCAAAACTCCAAGAATTTTCCACAAATTTAATAAGAGTGAGATCTGTTTTTAATAACTGCAGTCATTCAGCCATGTTCCTGGGATAAAATGGTTTTTTTGGCCAGAGGATTCCAGAAGAATAGTAAAGAAAAGGTGGCAGGTGTTCAGGCCTTAACTGAGTAGGTCAGAGCACAAATATCTCAGCAGCACTTATGAGTGAATTAACTAATTTTTCTTGGTGATTTCACAGCAAATTTATCTTGCCTAGTTACTGCTCTACTTATAAGTTACTTCTTGAATCATAATACTTTATATCCTCATAGAGAGATACATTGACTTTGAAAACTGAGGTCTTCTGATGAAAAAAAGCATATTAAAGTTTAATTCAACACATACATAATTTTGGGTATAGAGAGCTAGCTTTGCTTTTTTTTTTTTTCCAAAACAAGAGCTTCTGTGAATCTTTCTGTGCATTATTTATTTTACAATCTGCACTTTAATGAAGATGTTGACCTACCAACAACTTTCTAAAATTAAAAAAAAAATAATACATGAAGAGTTTTCAACTTTTGCAAGCTATATCCTGGAATCAAAAACGTTAAATGTGAAAAATGTATATCTAAGAATTGATGAAATAAAATGTTTACATTTCAGACTAACCATTATGCACCATGACTTCCCTTATTACTGATGCATATGATTCTGCATCATTTGCAAACTTACATCTTTGAAGGGCATATGTGACTTTTCAAATGAAATCTTTGGCTATGTGTAGAGCTCAAGTGGTCTTATAAAATGGCTTTTGTACAGTCAGTTGAGTACATTTTAAATAGGAGATACTTTGCACAGTAAGACCTGGAAAAGTCTAGTTTTAAATTGAATGTTTCTGCAGGTGTTTTTGCTCTCATTTTAAATTCAATTATACTTAGGAAACCTAATGGTATACTGGTATATATTTCAGCTGAGGGCAATGTTCAGTTTTATTTAGACCGAAAAATAATGTGATGCATACTCTCTCATAATTTCTAATTTATGCAACCATAATTAGTCTGAGATTCTGAAATTTGAGGCAAAAATCTATTGGAGTTCAATTATTCCATTTTACAGTTATATGTAGTGCTTTAATCCCTTTGCTTAACCTTAGGTATATACTAGAATTTATATTGGTTTATATTGCTTGTGTCTTATTTATGTTCTAAGGCTCAATCCCTAAGCTTTCTCTTAATTTTACCCAAAATTCTTCCAAAAGAATCCTATTAAGTATAAAAGAATGATAAAAATGGGAGGGTCATAGTGATTTTGCAACTAATAAGTTTTTATGCAGGAAAATTACAGAGATATACTAGAATCATGGTAACCCATTTCTGTTACGGAATAAAAACATTTTGGAGATTTTAGCGATATACATAGGTTCTACTAAATTTGTAATATTTTAGGTTTCCTTTCAACAGTCAAATCTAAATTAATTGGTTTTGTTTTCAAATGAATTTCTCAATGCCATTATCAGATTGAGAGATTTTTTTAAAGAAAGTACACATTATTTGACATTAGACATATTACCCAACTTGTTTCAGTTGTGATGTGTAGATGGCCTTGGATTGCTTTTTGGTAGGCACCCAGACCGAGTAAAATTTTTCAATGTGCATAACACTTAAGGCTCAGAGAGTCTGCATTTCATATCAATTCACAAATCAACATATATTTTTCCATTTATCAGAGCATTTTGGCATAGATTCCCTTTGAGGTAGAAAGGTAGAGATGAAGTTCTTTCCTTTAAAATGAATTTTTTCACAACTTCACTTATGCCACAAAAATCAGATGATGATCACATTCTCCTATTCTTGTTTTATCAGTAGTCATGGTCTTAGGATGCCCAAAACTAAGAAAGAAAGGCTTTTAGTTACTATCTCCTTTCCACTTTCCAATAATGGACCCCCCTACCTGAAGATGGGGGTATTAACAAAATCCAGCTGACATCACATATTAAAAGCCAAACATTATTAATATTTCAGATGTATCTTTACCAGTCATTTGTTTCCTTCTCCACTTATAAATGTTATTGTTGGTTTGCTGCATAAACTACAGTTTGGATGCTTTCAAAATATGTATGCATTACACTGAACAATACAGTCTTCTTCCTTTAAAGTGAATTTTAACTTTAGCTTTAAGACTACCTTCTGATCCAGGCAACATTGATTTAACAGATAAATCCCATAATTGAGACTGAGAGATTTTTAATGTGTAAAATAGAAAAACATAACAGTAAATTAATAAATATAATAAAATAAGTATAATGATAGACTAAGCAGGACTTATAAAGTGGTGTTTCAGACAGATTATAGAGGACATTTAGTCTATACAGCATTTGACCAAAGTTCATGCACATGGGCACATGTACCTCAATGTTTATAAGCAGTACTTTCAACAATAGCCAAATTATGGAAAGAGCCTAAATGTCCATCAACTGATGAACAGATAAAGAAGATGTGGTTTATATATACAATAGAATAACTATTTGGCAATAAGAAAGAATGAAATCTTGCCATTTGAATTGGAGACTATTATTCTAAGTGAAATAAGTCAATCAGAGAAAGACAGATACCATATGTTTTCATTCACATGTGGATCTTGAGACCTTAACACAAGACCATGGGGGAGGGGAAGGGGGGAAAAGTTACAAACAGAGGGGAAGGGAGGCAAACCATAAGAAATTCTTAAATACAGAGAAAAAACTGAGGGTTGATGGAGGGTTGATGAGATGGGGAATTGGGTGGTGGGCATGAGGAGGGAATTTGTTGGGATGACCACTGAGTATTGTATGGAAATCAATTTGACAATAAATTATATATGAAAGAAAAGTTCATATTTGGAGCCAATCCTAAATATTTGGTAAGAAGAATCTGTCTTTTGCTATTGAAGACAACGATAAGAAGATATTTAACTTTCCCTTTCCTTAGCAGCTATGTCATGGACATATGATCTAAGCTTGGCCAATTGTATATTTCTATTTACTATTTTGATTTATAAGTAGTAAAAAAAAGACATTAAAAAAAGGCAGAATACTCATCGCTGAGCAAAATAAGTCAAATATTGTGGAAAGTTACTAATGATAATAGTTCTAGATACATGTAACTGAAAAATCCAGAAATATAGAACTTGAGCAATAGCTGTATCTAGGCATACTATATCATTCAAATCAATATTTCTCTTTCTACATCTTAATTCTGCTTTCTCTTTTGTTGAATTTATTCATTGACAAGCTTTGTGCTACTGGTAATCTCTACCCCTTTCCTATTACTTTTAGCAAATGTTATGTATTCATAACTAGGTAGTCAGGCTCCTGCAGAAAACTGTAAGCCAAAGTCTTCATTGGCTACAAGTGTGCCATGTGCTACTAATTTACTGAGAAAAGTCAATGCGACCCGCATCAAACAAGCTTACTGAGAAGGAAGTGTGTGTCCTGAAGAAACAATATAGGCTAGCTGACAGTAGAAACAATATATATTCATTACATTTGATAAAAACCCTTCTAAACTACTTTTTCTTATATCCCTTCAAATGCAGATGAGCAAAGGCAGATTCTTGAGGAACAAAGGATGTGATAGCTATAGGTCCTGGGGGTCCGTATAGTTACTAGTCTTAAAGCTATAATGCAAAATGCATTCAAGCCTAAAATCTAAGAATCTTAAGAAGAAAACAGTTTATCTTATTAAGTGTCAAAATATCATCACAGGTTGAACGAATGCTAGGCTAAAGTTAATCATTTCAAAAAATCTCTATAAAAAGGTACAGTTAAGCAAAGAAATGCCATGACAAGGACAATTAGTATGTGTTCCACACTTCAAAAACAAGTTTACAGCACTTAATTCAGCCAGTTCATATATCCTCCAACTTTCCCCAACCCTACACCAACAAAGCATTTCTACTGTTCTTTCAGTCAGAATATGATGAACAGCAACAATGAAGAAATACTTATGTATACTTTATAGTGCATGAAAATTTTCACATTTATCACCCCACTAGAATATAAGCCCCATGAAGGTAGAATTTGTCATTTCTTTATTCACTTCTATATCCCCAGCTCCTAAAACAGAGTATAGAATGAAAAAAGAAATATGTAATTTTAGTAGTATCAGTTGACAAAGTACAGTTCAGTTGCCAAACTAGTAAAAGATATTTTGATATTTATGAAGAAATTTCATATTTAATTAAATATATTTTTACAAAGAACCATGTATGTATACATTTACATATATATTTATATATATACACACATATACGAAGCATATAGTGTCATATTTTTTTTCCTTGTAAATCAGACTTGTCTTGTTTCCCAATATTTCAATTTTTGAAGAAAAATACCTTCAAATGATAGAAGACCACTAATGAGTTTCTTAGGTTGCAGTAAACGAAGTCATAGTTTATCAGTTATCCAAAACAAGGTAAAACGATAAATGGCTAAATTCATCCTCAACACTAAATAACAATGCTTACTTTAAACAAACACAAATTATGGGGACACTTCTATCTTGTGGGATTACATATAGCCGATTCAGGGAGATAAATCTGGAAACCAATTATTTCATTGTAAGATCAATATGAGGGCCAAGAAAGCTATTCTTAGTAACCTAGAAGGGTACAGGGACTAGTAAAAGAAAAAGCTTATTAGATGAGGTGTCCTCTCAATTGAATCTTAAAGAAGTAGGATTTAAGAAAGAAAGAAGAAAGAAGAAGGAGGAGGAGAAAGAAAAAAAAAGGAAGAGGAGGAGCAGGAGGGGAGAGAGGAGGAGGAGGAGGAAAAGGAGAAGAAGAACAACAACAACAGCAACAACAGAGAGAACGTTGCACGAGGTAAGAAAGGCAGCCCAGATGAAATCTCCACTTACTGTGGGCAAATATTTTGTGACTGGCTGTAATTGATCTGTCAGTAGTCTAAGTATTTTACCCACTGTGAAATTCATTTAGAGCTGTGCTTCTCAACATGAAGCACATCTCTGAAAGATATTTTAAAACTTGATGGTGATGAGTGGCCATGTGATTTGCACAATGACTGGGAAATACTATTGCCAAGTGGGGATGGGGTGGGGTGGGGACAGTGGGGATGGGGAGATGGATTTTCTATATCAAGCCCAATCAGAACTGCCCTCCATAATACACAAATATTCCAAAGCTCATGCAAATTTTGAATAACCTGCCAGCCTTTCATATAGAAAGTCAATCCAACAAACAAAAAGAAGCTGTTTATAATAATCCTAATCTAGAACCTAACACTCATTTTATATAAACAGAAAGATTTCCCAAGAGTTTAACCAAACACTAAATTTTCCAAGCATGCAATTACCAACTGAACTTAGGAAATACTTCTCCTTTTTTTTTTTTTTAAAGAAACACATTTGTGTTTGTTTTGTTCAGAACTTTACCAATGTTAGTGCTGCCTGTGATGCTTGAATTCCTATACAATATTCCATAACTTTCTACACTTCAAGCTGTTGCTATCATGTAATTCTACATATAGCTACATGTCTCTACTTTAATAGTTTTTTTCAGAAGATTGTGCCTAGAAATTTACATGTTGAGGTACATATTCATTAGGTATTACTTTTAATCAATGTCTCCTTTATATTACAGTAGAGCTTTATTTTGTTTTTGTTTTTAATTATGTCAAGATGGTTTGATAATGTCTGGACTCCTTTTCAAGAGAATAAGAGAGAATCACAATGTATTTATTACTGGAATGATCTGATAGGAATAAGAACTGTCATTGAGAGCACAGATGAGTATGATTCAAGTCTTATAAAACTGTAGAAAGTTAATTCTCAAAGCCTTGCACTATTGAGTTATATTTTTTGTATATTAAAAAATAAAGGTGCACTAATTACAAGGGAACAGACTGTATCAGCCATTGATTTGAGAGTCAACACCGCCTCTTCTGTCGTCTATACCATCTACATCCTGGGAATGACTGTTTCTCTCCTAAGAACAATCACAACAGGAGCCCTGACAAGAAGCTGCCCTGAGTTCCTTTCAGCTTTCAGGCTAAACTGGCCCAGCTGAGGCTATTCTTAATCATACACTATTCTGGATATCTTTCCAGAGAGTGAAATACTTTGAAGTTTTGGGAATACCATTTGGCTTAATGGAGATGAATTACTTTAGACAGTTGCCCAGAACCATGGCTGTTGGAGTGGACTGTGGAATATGTCAAAATCACTGCCCACTTCTGGGTGGCCTTATGTACACCCATATCCAGGCATGAGAACCTTCCCTTTGCCACTCCAGCTTTGTTGTCCAAGTGTAGTATAAACATTTATGCTGATCCTCTGTGAATTATGCTGCCTAATTGTTTTAGAATCTGAGAGAATAAACAGAGGGGGGATATCAGTGAATTTCTCTTGGCATTAACTGAGACAAATAGCTCTATTTTGTTGTTCTCATTCTACTTGAAGTCAAGATAGTATAGTCAGATGAAAGTAACCACCACTTAATATATTAGGTTTCTTCTAAATCTATGAATCCAAAAATTTCCTACTAGTAAATTCAAAAATTGGATGACTTTATGCAAATATAAACCCAAGAATATTCTAGGAAAAAAAAAAGAGAATTCTAAAATTATTTGGAACCACCTGTGATAACAAAGTCATGCACCCATCAAAGCAGATAATCTGTATTTTAATATACTTCGAATAAAACAAATTTATTAATCACATGAAAAGACAATGTAGATTGTAATCTATCGAGATCCACAAATTAAGTTTTTTAATTAAAATGACATTTTCTAGGAATATTTTAGCTAAATGTCCTATATTGATCAAATGGAAAAGAGTTTATTTCTGTGACTTTTTAAATGTTTATTTTATTTTTGAGAGAGAGAAAAAGTGAGGGGCTGAGAGAGAGGGGGGCAGAAGATTGAAACAGGCTCTGTGCTGATGGCAGAGAGCAAGAGCCCAACCTGGCGCTCAGACCCACAAACCATGAGATCATGATCTAAGCCAAAGTCCAAGTTGGACCTTAACCAACTGAACCACCCAGGCGTCCCTATTTATATGATCTTTATGAAGGATATACCTACACATTGTTTTATTAATTTGATTTTGATGACCACTTGGAATCACTATTTATAAACCTATCAATTGCATGATGAGTGACTATTAGCAAATAATTGAAACAATCCATCATGCAGAACTTATTTGTGAATGAAGACTTTGTGATAGCTAAACAAAATACTGAGGTGGGAAAGAACAATTAAAGAAGATGATAGAAGGGGTGCCTGGGTGGCTCAGTCAGTTGAGGGGCTGGCTTAGGCTCAGGTCATGATCTCACAGTTTGTGGGTTCGAGCCCCGCGTCAGGCTCTGTGCTGACACCTCAGAGCCCGGAGCCTGTCTTCAGATTCTATGTCTTCCTCTCCCTCTGACTCTCCCCTGCTCATGCTCTCTCTCTCTCTCAAAAATAAATAAAAAACATTTAAAAAAAAAGAAGATGATAGGAAACACTCTTACACCAATTAAACATATCAAGTCACTGTGGATCTTTATGTCCTCGCATAAATAAATAAAATGTTTCTCTGACAGTCATATAACCCCAAATTTTTAATCTAAAATAAGTAGCTGTTATCATGGCTATAATATATATTTAATGTTATTTAAATAAAATTATACACAGAAATGAATATTTTCATATTATATAAAATATACATGTTATATGTAATATAAATTATATATAACATAATAAATAAAATAAAATAAAATAATATATGCCATTATATATATATATTTTATAGAGAGAGTACAAAGAGGTTCTTAACAGAAAAAAAAACCAAGGCTGTAATCAGAAGATGTAAGAACTCATACACAAAAAGCCAGACAATGGACATTTAAAGAAGGTGTAAAAAAGTCACTATAAATCTCAGTAATACCCAATTATATCACTATTACAGTGTAGAGCAAAAGAGGATGATCTAAATTCATGGATAAATCTGGTCCTGCTGCCTGATTCTGTAAGCAAAGTTTCATTAGAACACCACTATGCCAAATTGTCTATGACTGCTTTTGTGTTATGACAACAGAACTGAGTAGTTGTGACAGAAACCATATGACCCTCAAGGCCTAAAACATTTAATGTTTGCCTCTTTGCAGGAAAGGTTTGCCAATCCCTCATCTAGAATATTTTTCATTCACAACACAGTTCTGAACCATGAGTTTACTATGTTGCATTATTCCCTTTAATTAAACAGAGCCATGTGTGACACCTTTTGGTAATGATTCTATACCCAAAATGTTATACTCCTAGATAAGCCCTTTTAAATGCTAATCTCCTGAATGTGTCTGGACTCAGCAGGCGTTCATTATATTTCATCCATCCTGACAAGCAAGTAAGGAGGATATTTGTGACTCAATTATATGTTTTATATAAAAGGACCTCCCGCTGAGGCCACAAACTATGCCAGTATACTTAATTTACTCTTTCAACGTGTTTATTGATCACCTCCCTCAGGCTGTCACTGAGAACATTTCCCGATTTTATATATTAAAACAAAACAAAACGAAACATGATTCTAAAACTAAAACCAGGGGCTCAGCCTGGTGAGAAGTTCCCAAAAAGGAGCCATTATCACAATTCTGTGGTTCAAGCTGATACTTCACTGGAAGAACACAGTGCAGTGTTCTGTGAACTCACTGCAGTTTGTCAGAGTGCCAAAACACTAGGGAAAGAGAGATGACTTAAATTACTGCACAGTATTTACAAAGTTTTTCCCTTATGTTTTCTGGAAGCAAAATCTAGAACAATAGAGTAGATGCTTTTGGTATTTTCAAGATCCAGATTCAAGATGTTCAGCTCTTGCTGAAAGAGGTACTAAACAACAAAATAATATTCCTCAAGGGCACTGAATTTGCAGTTCCTTCTTTAGCATTTGAATTGTCCTCAGTGGCAAATCTTTTTCTTTATTTTCTTTATTTTTTTATTTTAAAAAAATTTTTTAAATGTTCATTTATTTTTGAGAGAGAGAGAGACACAGAGTGTGAGCAGGGGAGGATCAGAGAGAGAGGGAGAATCCAAAGAAAGCTCCCAGCTGTCAGCACAGAGCCTAACGCTGGGCTCGAACCCACAAACTGTGAGATCATGACTGAGCTGAAGTCAGTCACTTAATTGGCTGAGCCACCCACGTGCTCCAGTGGCAAATTTTTCTTGAGCAAGAACAACAAGTAGAATACGATCACTGCCACTGGAAAAGGAGAGAAAAGTCAGATTCAGATTAAGTCCTAAGCTTGCATGAGGAAACAGGACTTAAATATAACCAGTAACAATAATAGAAGTTCTTGTCCAAGTTTTAGCTCTCTGTATTAAATGCTTTTATTTTTATATGCTCCCATAAGAACTAACATTTCATTTTAGCTATGATCTATTTTTATCTTTAATTTAATTTAATTTAATCTTATTTTAAATTTCACTTTAATTTCAAAACTATATTGAAAATGATGGTTTAAATTATGAAAACTATACTGAAATAAAAACTTTTATTACATTTACAATATTACAAAAAATTAGTTGCAACCATATTTATCACCAAAACACACAAGGATGTTCATTTTCTCATCGTGAAATCTAGCTACTCAATGTGTTCTTGTTCAAAAATTACATATTTGAATCAGTATTACTCTAAGAGTCACCTTGGGAGTCACCTTGGGATGGCGACTGAGCAGCCATTTCTCTGGGGGCTGGAGGAGAACATCGTGTACCGATGACCCCCACCCCTCACCTGCAGACCTGGAATGTCCCGCGCCAGTTTGAAAACAGCCAATCATGAAGCTCCAGCTTCCCATCACCCTGACAGAGGAGGCAACCTATTCCATCCCGCCACGTCCCTGAAATGTCCTTATTTGATAATCTGCCCTTTCAAGATCAAACCTGGAACCCCCTCACCCATAAAAAACCCCGCCCTTCCCAAACCAGACACGACTTCCCTGACTTCCCACTCCCAGAGTCACGGAACTTCGCCCGGGAATCGCAGATCGCAATAAAGGCTTTCTTGGCTCCATAACTTGGTCTCTTTCTTTCCTCTCATCTCTGCCTCCATCTATTAAATCTTAACAATTACAGAATGTTAATTCCACATTTTACCACAAAATTTTGCAATGATATTTCCCAATCTGTTGCATGATCCTCATCTTTATCAAATTTCTTGCAGTGGCACGCATACATGTATAAACAATGACCATTTTATTATTTTTTTTTGAGAAACAGAATCGTAGTCCACATGTTTCTTGCTGCAATTTTTATCAAAGAAAGAAATATGGGCAAAGTATCTTTCCAGAATATTATTTACAGGTTTGCCTTATTGTTTTTGATGCTACATGATTTGTAAGACAGATAGCATATTTTAATTGTGCTCCCTGACTCCTCCCTAGCCTCAATTGTACACTGGAAAGGAGAGGGCCTCCCGTTAATATTTGTATGCCAGGACCCACATACTGATACTAGAAAGGGAATAAATACATTATTTACTGAACATTAAATGGCAAGTATCACCAATATGCGGTACAAGTTCAGAGCAGAGAGCTAGTGCAGAGGCCAGAGAGGTTGGTCACAAAGTTCTGAAGGAAGCCTAGGCTCTGGGGGAAGAATAGACATAAGATTCCCGGAAGGAGGAAAGGAAAAGTATGCAATCAGAGGGAATGATTTTTTTTGGAAACCAGTAACCAGGTCAGTTGGGGTCCCAGCAGGAAGAAGCAGGCCATTAGCTTTCAAGCCACCTGCTGACCACAGCTAGGGCAGAGATAAACTGGCCCTGAGAAGTCCTACCAAAATACAGATGCGTTAGCAAAATATCTACTAAAGACAAAATAACCATGAGGATAGATGATGTAATACCAAATAATGACACACGTCTAAATGTAGCATAAACCTTGATGGTTGCCTTCTCTGTAATGCAAATGCCTGACTTAAGCTTTGATTGCTGAGGTATCTGCTGCAAAGATAGCTATCTTGAATAAACGCATTGCTAGCCACAGGACTAAATGAAGAGACAGTCTGCCTCCACCCATGTAGCTCCTTTGTGTTAGAGATCTTGGTTGATCTTCTTCAACAGACCATTGAGTTTGCTTGTTTTTACTCCTCCTGCATTTTTAAATCTCACTCTTATGTTTTAAATTCATTGATGCAAAATGAGCCCTCAAAACCCTAGGCCTCCACCTTGAAACCAATTGAAGCAGAACCACAGCGACACACTGCTCGGCAATCCATCCCCCCCAATTGTGTGGCCCCAATCTTTTCCTTCAGTTTCCTGCTGGTTATTGCTGAGGGTGTCTTGAAATCATAAGACCCGCAACAGCTGGTCCAGCCACAACATTATCTACTGGCTGAGAGCCACACACAACACTAAGACAACCCAGTTATATACTCATGAGATGCCAGAGTAAATGCTCATCTAAAGTAGATGCTAGACTAAAAATGAGACAAAACTCCACAGGTTCTTCCAACCGGTTTTTAAAAAATCTGTCAAGATACATAGAAACATAGTCTTTGTATAGTAAGTTTGAAACCTGGTTTGAGTGAAGTGTTGAAAACATACATCTTCTCTATCACATTTCCTTCTCTGAATTTCAGGCAATATCCTAACCACATAAGGAAGATGAAATTTCCTGTTCAAAATACTTTTGAAAGGACTCTCTGAAATATTTCCATGGAACCTGGCAAAAGATGAAAGTTATGTCTCTAACAGGCAAATATTAGAAGCAGTAAACACAGGTTACCACTGTCAAATGTGACCAAGTGTGAAGCAGAGATTTCCTTTTGTCATGGTGAAAAAGGTAGAAGTTGCTCTAAAGTACTCTTTTCCAGAAATAATTTAACTACTTTGAAACTTTTTCCACCTATATGAACTGGAAGTAGGAAAATGCACCGAAGGAAAGCCTCTGATTTCACATACTTGGGGGTGGGTATATATTTATTTTTTGAAATTTTTCCAAAATAAGACACTCACATTTAGAGATCATCTCTAAATTCCTCAGAAATTCTTGACTCATCAACCAATTGAATGTCTTTATTTTTCCTTAGCTCATAAATTTCAGTTCCTTTATACATTTGATATTTTGTAATTTTATGATAATGTGTCAACTTATTTATGCATTTCTGTGTGTATATATATCCATATACACATATGCACATTCAGATACACACAAATGTATATGTCCTTATACCTACACATTTGTATACATAAATATGTGTAAGAATGAAATACATATAAAATTTTATTTTTGTTTTTTTTTCTTGCTGGACTAAAATCTAAATCAGGACTTGGAATCGCATGTTCCATCGTATCTTCTCCAAAATACCAGTAAGAGATAAGTTCTTCATTTAAAAGTGGTCCATGAGAAAATGAACACAGGAAGATACTGTGCACTGTGCACATTACTATAACAAACATCTGAGAAGTCTGACAGGGAAACCTTTTTGTTTTCTCTTGGTTTAGCCAAAAATCTCGTGTCTGTCTTGTAATTGAACATTCCTATCCTGATATCCTGCGCTCTCCATGCACATTCTTTGCTATATTTACTACTAGCATCTACTTCACAATTATTTTCATGAAGCAACATTTTTTAAAACTCTGACTCTTCTTATTAAATAAAAAGGAGACAATGTTCATTGATAGTGTGGAACATTTAGCAGTGCATATTTTCTACAAACTTGCCAATGCAAGCTGGTATCATTTAAATAAGTTAGAAATTATTTTTACTCAAAACTTTATCTGCTAAGGAGAAAGAAAAAGCCCTTAATTATATCCATACTGAAGGGTGAAATCAGTATAAAATTTTTATTTGTTTTAAAAATTAAATACAAATTATATGTAATAAATAGGATCAATTTTAAATATTCTATCTATTTTACTTTTTTATTAACATAATTTTCAAGATTAATTTATCAAGGAGTTATTGATGTATATTGGTTACCTGAATATACAAATCTGATACCCTTGACTTAAGTCACCTATTGTTATCTACAATTTAAGTAATTTTATCTACAATTTAGCATTAGGACATTTTAATGTACATTTCCTTATTTTACTTTACATGCCTTTCAATATAGGAACAACATACATTAGAATCTGTTTAAAACTTAACGATTCGTTACCTTGTCCTATGATGACCTATCTCCTGGGATTCCCTGGCATGAAAAATTTTAAACATAATTGGGACACCTGGATGGCTCAGTTGGTTGAGGGTCTAACTTCGGCTCAGGTCATGATCTCACGGTTTGTGGGTTTGAGCCCCTTATCGGGCTTTGTGCCGACAGCTCAGAGCCTAGAGTCTGCTTCGAATTCTGTGTCTCCCTCTCTCTCTGGCTCTCCCCCACTCATGCTCTGTTTCTCTTGGTATCAATAATAAATAAGCATAAAAAATTTTTTTTAGATTTTTAAACAAGATTTTCGCATGCTAAATCTCAGCCTCAGTGGAAAAATAAACAATTTACCCAAACAGCACTGCAAGGCTAAAAATAAAATAGAAAAAAAGTTATTCAAAATTAGTAAATATTAAAGAAGAACACTTACATTTGATATACCAATTCAACTACGTATTCATTCTGCATAGGATGTTTTTTTACAATTTCTTTATGCTACTAATAAAATTTGCTTCCTTTTAATCATTGTGCATAAAATGTATATTAGTCTTATATTTTTTACTTCTATAAACATAGCATTATGGGGTCTAAACCCTGTGGGTTATAAAAAGTTTGTTTTCTCCAATTACATCCATTTATTAGAAGAGAAAATTTTATTGATGATTATATCAGAATAAGTATAACGTATGTAATGCAATGTGACAGAATAATATTGAAGTTAGTTTAGATTCGGATGGTTAAGAAGACATGGCTCATATACTTGTGAAGCTTGTAAGGAATAGGCATGTCTATAAACTGGATCAGGTAGACTGGATTCTGAAGGTCACCGAGTCTCCAGTAGGAAAACTACCAGGGAAAACATGCTTCTGAGAACTGGAAATGGTCTCAAAGAATGAAGGAGCCCTTATAGTACAAAAAACAGATGTTCCATGAGCCCGAAGAATGTTTAAGGCCTCCCGAGAAATACAGAATTGTTGATGAGCATTAGATGGATTATAATAGGATACAGGAGATTTAGTATTTATATTTTAATAACAAGTACATACATGATGGTACTTTCACAAATTAGAAAATATCTCAGATTAAAAATAAAACATAGGGGTGCCTGGGTGGCTCAGTTGGTTAAGTGTCTGACTGCCTCAGGTCATTATCTCACAGTTTATGGGTTCGAGCCCTGTGTAGGGCTCTGTATTCACAGCTCAGAGCCTGGAGCCTGCTTCAGATTCTGCGCCTCCCTCTCTCTCTGCTCCTCCCCTTTTTGTGCTTTGTCTCTCTCTCCTCCTCAAAAGTAAGTAAATATTAAAAAAAAAAAGAAAAAAAGGAAAAGAAAAGACATATCATATATATGCATATATTTATTTATTTATTTAAATGTGAAACACAGGACTTTTGGACATTTGGCTCATTAATCCAACATTGTTTTAAGAATAAATAAGAATCTTTTAATGATGAGGGTTTTATAGTTAAAATTCAAAAATTTTCAATATATGCAGAAAAAGCATTTGACAAAGTACATCTATTCATGTTAAAAACCCTCTGTAAAGTAGGTCTAGAGGGAATATATCTCAACATAATGAAAACCTTATATGAGAGGCACCTGGGTAGTTCAGTTGGTTAGATGTCAGATTCTTGATTGTCAGCTCAGGTCATGATCCCATAGTTGTGAGATCAAGTCCTGTGTCAGGCTTCACACTGAGTGTGGAACCTGCTTAAGATGCTTTCTCTCTCTTCCTCTGTCCCTCTTCTCTGTTGTTGTGCTTTCCCTCCAAATTAAAAACAAAACAAAACATACAAACAAACCAAAAGTTTTATATGAAAAAGCCACAACTAACATCATACTCATTGGTGAAAAACTGAGAGCTTTTCCCCTAACTAAGGTCAGGAGAAGTAGAAGGGTGTCCACTCTCACCACTTTTATTCAAAATAATACTGAAAGTCCTAGCCATAGCAATTAGGTAACAAAAAGAAATAAAAGGCATCCAAATCTGAAAGGAAGAAGTAAAACGCTCACTATTTGCAGATGACATGATATTATATAAGAAAGCCCAAAATATTCAATCAAAAAACTGCTAAAACAAATACACAAATTCAGTAGAGTTGCAAGATACAAAATCAGTGTACAGAAATATGTTGCAATTCTATGTAGCAATAATGAGCAGCATTTTTTTCACAGAACTAAAACAAAGAATTCTAAAATAATATAGAGAACTACAACCCTGAAACCCCAGAGCAATCTTGAAGCACAACTGGAGGCATCATAATTCTGGACTTCAAGTTATACTACAAATCTGTAATATTTAAAAGCAATATGGTACTGCCACAAAAATGGAAACATAGATCAATGGAAAAAAAGAGTAAAACCAGAAATAAACCCACAGTTATATGATCAGTTAATCTTGGACAAAGCAGGAAAGGATATCAATAAGAAAAAGACAGTCTCTTCAACAAATGGTGTTGAGAAAACTAGACTGGTATGTGGAAAAGGAACTGGACCATTATCTTACACCATACACAAAAATAAATTTGAAATAGATTAAAGACCTAAATGTGAAACTAGAAACCATTAAAATTCTAGATGAGAACACTGGCACTAGCTTCTTTGACATAAAAAAAAAAGCCAAAAGCAACTTTTTAAAGATATATCTCCTGAGGCAAGAAAAACAAAAGCAAAAATAAACTATTGGGACTTCATAAAGATAAAAAGCTTCTGCACAGAGAATGAAACAACAAAACTAAAAGACAACCTATGGAATAGAGGAAGATTTATGCAAATAACATATCAGATAAAGGAATAGTATCTAAAATATATAAAAAACTTTAAAAATTCAACATCGAAAAACAAATAATCCAATTAAAACTGTGCAGAAGATATGAAGAAACATTTCTCCAAATAAGACAACAGATGGCCAACAGACACAAGAAATACATGTTCATCAAGACTTACCATCAGGGAAATGCAAGTCAAAACTACAATGCGATATTACCTTACCCTTGTCAGAGTGGATAAAATCAATGACACAAGAAACAACAGGTGTTGGCAAGGATGTGAAGAAAGGAGAAACCTTGTGCACTGTTCTAGGAATGAAAATTGGTGCAGCCACCCTAGAAAACAGGCTGGAGATGCCCTGAAAGTTAAAAATAGAACTAACCTATGATCTATCAATCACACTACGGGTATTTACCAAAAGAATACAAAGAGGATACTTCAAGAGGATACATACACGCCTATGTTTACTTTACAATAGTCAAACTATGGAAGCAGCTCAAGTGTCCATTGATTAATGAATGGATAAAGAAGAGGCAGTATACATATATACAGTGGAATACTATTCAGCCATAAAAAAGAATGAAATCTTGCCATTTGCAAAACATAATAGAGTTAGAGAGTATAGTGCTAAGCAAAATAAGTCAGTCAGAGAAAGACAAATGCCATATGATCTCATTCATGTGGAATTTAAGAGACAAAACAAATGAGCAAAGGTAAAAAGAGAAACAAAGAAACAGGCTCTTAATTATAGAGAATGAACTGACACCACAGGGGAGATGGGTTAGGGTAATGAGGGAATAGGGGTTGGGAATTAGAATACACTTGTCATGATGAAAAAATAAAATTAAAAGAATGATAAAAAATTAAAAATAAAAGTATACTAATAATCTAAAAAAGTAAAATTCAAAATATCTCTTGAATATTGGCATACTGAAAGAATGTTATAGTTTTTATATTTCTATAAGAATACTACAAGTTTATTATAAAATTTCATCTTTTTCATGAATAGTTTGATATTAACTAATCAAAACTTTTCATTGAATAAAACAGGCATACTTCTACATTACAAATTTAACTTAGTTCTATATGAATTCTTAAGTTTAAATAATGGTTATTTTTGTTTTTAGGTTCAGTATGAAAGCCTGAAATGGAAATCTGGTCATGAAATCAGCTAGGAGGCATCCATGCAGAAGAGGTGAGTCATATTTCTATTCTTCTAGGCTTAATCAGATAAAAACAACATTAGGGCTTTTTTTCTTTTAAACCTCAGACATTTTCTATCTTGCATAATTGTTCTTTTCTTCTCCTAGCAGTTCCATTATTTTTTTTTTAAATTTTTTTTTATGTTTTATTTATTTTTGATACAGAGAGAGACAGAGCATAGAGGGGGAGGGTCAGAGAGAGAAGGAGACACAGAACTGGAAGCAGGCTCCAGGCTCTGAGCTAGCTGTCAGCACAGAGCCCGACGCGGGGCTTGAACCCACGAACGTGAGATCTGACCTGAGCCGAAGTCGGAGGCTTAACCGACTGAGCCACCCAGGCGCCCCGAAGTGTATTTTCCAATATAATTGCAAAGATTTTTATAAAAAAGAAAAACATTGTAAATCTCTAGACATCAGTAAATGTTTTAAAGTCATATACCTAAGAAATGTCTTGATTAATAATGGCTTTATTTTCTACGTCATGTGCTAAAGTTTTCTGAAATACTTTATTAAGTTGTTTACAATTGTCTATAATAATAAATACCTGTCATTCCGTTGACATTCTAGTGAATTTTTATAACTTTTCTATGTCAGTCCTACAGATGTGTGCCATGACAATCAATTATCAGATTGAGAAATCTGTGGTTGATGATAAATCATACCTCTACTTGCTTGAGGCAAGTAAATGGTTTCATGCACCTCTTAAAAATAAGTAAGTAAATGCATACATCTCTCCCTCTCTCTCTCCATATATATATATATATATATATATATATATATATCCATAAATACACAAATAAATAAATCTAGTTATTCCAATGTTAACTAGAATAATCAATTATCCTCTTCTCCCTAATAACCAAATGCCACTGTTCAGTATGATTCTGTATTTATTGTGGTAAAAACATAACTTTTAATGAATATGAGTTTTCCCACCTTGGGAATATGAGATTCACCAAGGTATGTTCTGACCTGGCTATGTGTCCCTCTTCCAAAATGGCACACTACCCTTTAAAATATGTAGACTTCTGAAAAGACATTCTATATAAAAACACGTTGCTATTTTAATACTTCATTTTAGAAAAATACAAAAAACTGTGTTAGTTATTTAATGTTTCTGAGGTCTCAACCACAAAATCAATTATACTCATGTGCTAAAGAGAGAAATACACTTTTGCTTGGACTTATATAACTTTCCTTCTATTGTCTCCAATCTTTATAATCAACAAAAACAATAAACAAATAATACTGTTTTAAAAGATTTAAGGTCATCAATTATTAGGGAAATACAAATCAAAACCAGGTGGAGATAACACCTTGCACTGTTCAGAGTGGCCAAAATAAACAATTCCAGCAACAATAGATGTTGGAGAGGATTTGTAGAAAAGGGAACCCTCTTGAATTGTTGGTGGGAATGCAAACTGGTGTTGCCACTCTTGAAAACAGTGTGGAGATTCCTCAAAAAATTAAAAACAGAATTACCCTATGACTCAGCAATGCACTACTAGGAATTTATCCAACGGATACAGAAGTGCTGATTTGAAGGGGCACATTCACCCCAATGTTTATAGCAGTGTGTCAACAAGAGCCAAATTATGGAAAGAGACCATTGTCCATCAACTGATGAATGGATTAAGAAGATGTGATACACACACACACACACACACACACACACACACACACAATGGAATACTACTCAGAAATGAAAAGTAATGAAACTTTGCCATTTGCAACAACATAGATTGAACTGGAAGGTATTATGTTGAGCAAAATAAGACAGTCAGAGAAAGACAGATATCATATGTTTTCACGCATATGTGGAATTTGAGAGACTTAACAGGTGATCATAGGGGAAGGGTAGGAAAAATAAGATAAAAACAGAGAGGGAGGAAAACAATAAGAGACTCTTAAATACAGAGAACAAACTGAGGGTTGATAGGGGTGGACGGGTGGGGAAAGTGGATGATGGGCATTAAGGAGGACACTTGTTGGGATGAGTACTGGGGTTATAGGTAAGTGATGAATCACTGGAATCTACTTATGAAGCCAAGACTATATTGTATGTTAGCTAACTTGAGAATGAATTAAAACAAAAAAGACTATAAACAGAAAAAAAAAGAAAGATCTACGGTCAGAGTGTGAGTGTATGTCATATGACTAGGAAATACCTGTCAAACCAACTCTTTGGACCTCAGTACTGCCACACACAAAGCCTAAAACGTCAATTGGCCAATGTTATTTTTCATCATTTACCAGATAAAGTGATATTTATGTAGATTAGGGTATATTTGCTATGTATGTGTATGTATGTATATATATAAACACATATGTTGCTTGTCAAATATCATGTCAATCCAATGTGTATGCAGACATGACTTTTCCTACACAAATTTAGGGTTTCCCTTAAATATACAGAATCCCTAAAGATAGGGCTATCCAGGAGAATTTAGAGGTAATATAACCTATCAATCATATTTTAAAGGCAAAAAGAAGCAAAATAATGCAAATTAAGAGATTGAAAAAATTATATAAGGTCATACAACTTCAATCTAAATCTCATAATTCCAAGTTTACTCATTTGTTTATTTATTCAGGAAATATTTACTGAGGCTGCATTGTTTATGAGGCAATGACAAATGCTCTTTCTAGCCATTCTCTTTAGGAAGTTTTCTTAACCCAGAAATCAACATAGAACATTTGTTTCAAGTTTCTCTCTTTCTCTCTTACTGGTAAACTTTCAGTTTATTGGTTTGAGGACCAAAGGAGATGTTTTCATTGCCAAGTTGGTAGTTATATTATTGGCCATTTAAAGAATATATTCTCAACCATAAATTGCTGACTCATAAGCTATTGGATATAATATTTGATATTATTATATAATATTTAGTATAAATATAATATTTATATTTTGCCAGTAGTTCAAACTTAAAACTATGATACAACTCACAGGAAAATATGTAGCTGATAAAATCAAGGTATGAAAAAATATTTAAAACTATTAATGTGGGGGGTGCCTAGGTGGGTCAGTCTGTTAAGGATCTGACTCATGATTTCAGCTCAGGTCATGATCCTAGGGTCATGGGATCCAGCCCCAAGTAGGGCTCTGAGCTGAGCATTGAACCTGTTTAAGATACTCTCTCTCTCTCTCTCTCTCTCTCAATCTCTCTTTCCCACAGCCTCTCTTCCCACCTACATAAATAAATAAATAAATAAATAAATAAATAAAACTATTAATATATGTGTGTTTCATTCTGTGCTTATTAAAGACCTTGCTAAAGGATCATGGAAATCTTTCTTATAGAGTTTGGATCCAGGCTGAGAATTAATTCAGGACTTCAAGCAGTTTCCCCAAACCAGTAAGAGTTAGAATGCAACACTGAACTATTGTCATGCCTACGTGAGCCTTAGTTGTATTTTTCCTGTCGCTAGTCTTGAGTCTCCAGATAGTTTCTCCATGAAGATTTGCTCACCATTCTCATGTACGAGCAATAAGTCACGTTCTTTATTTTCACTCTGATGTTGGGGAGAATAGGCCTGGTAATCTACAGAATGTTAGACAGGATGCAAATGAAACTTTTCATGCAGTGAAGCAGAACAAAGGAACTAGTTTAGACTAGCTGCAAAGCAATTCTCACTGTTCCTAGGAAGGAAGGATGAATTACAGTGCTGGTCTTCCTTCCCAAATGGTCTACAGGGTTATTATTGGTTAGCAAGCTATTCTAAATAGACCGACAGAGTAACACTACAATTAATCAAAGTTTGAAAATATCACAGTTGAGAATATATATGGTAACAATGGAGTTCTCTTCGGTCTTTTTAGGGGAAACTACCAACCTGCAGAAATTGCCTATTTATTACTATCATCTCTATCCTAAGTAATTTAGCATTTAATTGCTGAACTCATTTCATCAGAGCCTGCACGCTTCCTGTGCAATTACATTTGAAAAACTTAATTGTAATGCGTCTTCTAAATCTTCTGAGTGACTTTTGAGTGACTTTTGAGAGAGTAAATACCACGTTCTGAAAATTATGGCCTCTTTTAGAGTTGCAGTTAGGCATTGTGGAATCACTCCCCAGGGAATTATTTCATCCATAAATAGCAGAGTATTCTTATTTAAAGTGCAGAAAATTCCCATGTGGACATGCTTGTTAAATATAGAATTATATTGTGAAATAAAAGAAAGGTCATTGATGAAAATATGCGCTGATTTTATTCATTAAATACTTTAAAAATTATGCCTTGTTTTTACCTTAATAGTGATACTGTCTATAATGTCTTTTTAAATAATTTTTTATTATTTATTTATTTTTGAGGGAGAGAGAGAGAGAAAGAGAGAGTGAGGAGAGGGACAGAGAGAAAGGAAGACACAGAATCTGAAGTGGGCTCCAGGCTCTGAGCTGTCAGCACAGAGCCCAACACAGGACTTGAATG
This sequence comes from Helogale parvula, assembly GCA_004023845.1. Classification (NCBI taxonomy): domain Eukaryota; kingdom Metazoa; phylum Chordata; class Mammalia; order Carnivora; family Herpestidae; genus Helogale; species Helogale parvula. The sequence goes on along the minus strand of PJEM01010842.1, from coordinate 29,466 downwards.
CACGAACCACGAGATCATGACCTGAGCTGAACTTGAACACTCAACCAGCTGAGCCACCCAGGAATTCCTGTAATTTCTAAAACAGGAACAAATTTTACTTTTCCTTTGGATCCTATTTCTTTAGGCACTATATTCAGAAGTTACAGAAGGATTTTTCAAAAATTGTACAAAATCATGCCTGTCCTACAGACAAAGTAAGCATATGTTAAAGATTTTATTTACTGTCTTATTAGCCAGGAAGCTAGGCAGACACAAGTAGCTTATAAAATATGCAAAAAAACGGAGTCATTTACAAATCAGAATATTGATGTCAGTTTAGAAATGGATGCTAAACTGATTTCTTTCTCAATGGGGTAAACAAGTCAATTAAAACTCCACTGGACAGAATTTATTTACATGCATACAGACAGGAATGATGTTTTGCCCTGGTATCAGTATCCAAACTTAGGAAGTTGTGAAATATCCCAAAGCTAGTCATGGAGTCTCCACAGAATGAAAATCGGATAACCCAAAAAGATGTGCTCTACACAACACATAACTTCACATTTCACAATATTTTTTCTATGAAGTCCTAGCAAAGATCATTTTGAAACTAAATTTATGGATTTACTTAGTTTAATTACTTCATTTTATTACTGATCTTCTGGTACAAGGTGGTTTGTGAAGAGAAAAAGAGGGGCACCTGGGTGGCTCAGTCGGTTAAGCATCTGACTTCAGCTCAGGTCATGATCTTGTAGTTTGTGAGTTCAGACCCTGCACTGGGCTCAGTGCTGGCAGCTCAGAGCCTGGAGCCTGCTTTGGATTCTGAGTCTCCCTCTCTCTCTCTGGCCTTCCACCACTCAGGCTCCGTCTCTTTCTCACAAATAAAGCAACATTTAAAAAATTTAAAAAGAGAGGGAGAAAAAAGACATTTACTTCTAAAACTGGTTATAAGGAAAGATCCAGCAACACATACAGCTAAGAAAAAATGTTAGAAAGAGGAAGAAGAGGAAGAATGAGGGAAAGGAAAGGAAGCGGGAAAAAAGAAGGAAGGAAGGGGAAGGAAAAGGAGAAAAAGACTGTCTGATGACACTTCATAAAGTTCATTGTTCATCAAAGGGCGCTTACCTACCTCATAAAAGATCAAAATCTGAGAGTTTTATACTGTGGCAATTTTGTACTGGTGGCCCACACATGCAGTTCTTTACCTACTGTGTGGAGAGTGACCCTTGAGAAGAGCCTTTCTATGTATGAAGTATCTGATATCTCAGTCTCCACCATTTTTTATAAACGTTCTCAGAAACTGAGACTCTTCAGGTCAGAGGCGTCCTGAAGTGAATGGATTTCCCTCATGGCTTCTTAATCTCTGGATTGTATACAAGCGTATCCTAGAACGTTTAGGTTCCCTGTCCCTTATTTACTTTAAGGAAACAATCTACACAGTTCCCTGGAGGCAGATTAGTTTAAATTAGTTTAATTAAACATTATAAAGGCAAAACACCTCTTGAACACATTCAGTAGAATCCAAAACTCATATTCTGTGTTATTTCTTAGGCTACCAAAAAGGAGGGTTTTAACTTTTCACATAAGGTTTTCGTTTTGATTTTACTTTTTTTTTACATGAGTCTCCTTATTAAAGAGAAGTAATTGATGCAGGTACCAAGAAATAAACTCAATTTATTACCATGATTTCATTTGACTGGTGTCTGGAGACAGATCTGAAAGATTAAATTCTCATTTCCAATTCCCTTTAACATACTGGCCCAGAACGAATTTCTTAACGTCTCTGTGTCTATTTCTACAGTTGAATGAAAATTACAGTTCTTGTACAGGGATATGTGAGAGTTAAAACAGAAACTGTTCATATATTAACACAAAGCCAGGAACATAGTAGGCACTAATAAAGTGCTAACCTCTTCTAATTTTTTCTAATATATTTTAACAAAATTGCATTCAGATTATTGTATATTACTGAAGACAGATAGAGTGAAAAGTAAAATATTTTCCCCTTTGTTATGATACTTCACAGGTAAATCTGAGATAGGATTGACCTGTACACTTCTATTTTAGACATGAGAGAGATCGATGGCATTCACAAGGGAATCCATCGAGAGTAGTGTCTGATAGTCTTTTATTATCACAAGATAAATGTTTGAAGTCCACATCACTCAGGCACAGCACCCCACGATTGCTATGTCATACCACGCAGTCAATTATGAACTCATTACTCTTTATAACTCTTAACAAGTCACATTTCATGGCATGGCTGAGTTTATATTTTTTTGGCCTGTGTATTATGTATTCCCAAACCACTAGTAGCATTTTCATCTCCATTTCTAATTCAATAAATAAGAAGGCTGTTTATTATTTCCTTGCCTCTGCTAACAAAGAAAATAATTATGATTCATGAATTTTAAATGTGAACATGAAAATAAAAGGAATCCTTGCTATAATGTTATAGCTGCACAGCTGGGCTCAAGCAGAGATTAATTCATTCAACAGATGTTTATGGAGTACCTGGTTTTATAGCACTGAAAAAGCTAATTATGACGTTTTTACTCAGGAAGCTTGTGGGGATAAGTGAAGGCTTTGGGTAAACTAAAATACTGCTATTTAATTTTGATTTTTTTATACTCTAAACTTCTACACACACCTCAACACACCTAAAAGGGTGTTCTTAATAGATACCAAATTGGCTTCTACAGTGGAGGAGAGGAATCAGTGTAACATCAACCAGACAGAATGCATATGCATGTCTAGAAAAAGAATTATTAACATTATTTCTAGTTTTCCACAACTAAGTTTCTGTCTCAACAAAGTTGTAAAACAGATCACAGAAAATGAAAATCACAAAACCCATAGGAATAAATACCCCCAGAAAAGTGTACCCTGAACAGTGCCTGGTTTTCCATAATAAAATGCCCTTTCAAGACAAAACAATGAATATAAAAACTGACCTTTTTCTCTTCACGAAAATTAATTCAACATGGATCACAAACTTAAACGTAAAATGCAAAATGGTAGAGCTCTTAGAAGTTAATATGGAGGAAAATCTGGATGACCTTGAGATGGTGATGACTTTTAGGTACAACATCAAGGGCATTATCCATGAAATAATAATTAATAAGTTGGACTTCATTAAAATAAAAAACTCGCCCTGCAAAAGACATTGTCAAGACAATGAAAATATAAGCCACAAGCGGGGAGTACATATTTGTAAGACACCTATGATAAAGGACTATTATACAACATACCCAATGAAATAAGAAAATGAACTGACTAGTTAACAAATGGATAAGACCTGAAAGAAAATACAAGCATGGCAAGTATGCATATGTAAAGATGTTCAACATCATCTCACAGTAGGTACTTGCAAACTAAAACAGCAATAATATGGGGAGCCTGGGTGGCTCAGTTAGTTGTGTCTGACTCTTGGTTTTGACTCAGGTCATGATCTCACAGTCATGGGTTGGACCCCAGCTTCGGCCTCTGCACTGCACTCTTCAGCAAAGAGGGAGAGGATGGTGAAAGACACAGCCTGAGCAGCTGATATGACCCAGATTAGGTAATACCCACGGGGGTTTGTTTGCTTGCTTTTAGGATTTCCTTCCTTAAAATTGGATTAGTGGAAAATTTTAACACACACACACAGAGTTTTTTTTGTTTGTTTGTTTCTTTGTTTTTGTTTTGTTCTGTTTTTCCTGAAGTGGGAGAAAAAAGTCGATAAAGGGATACTGATTAAATTGCTGAGAGGCTACTCAAACTCCCCTGATGGGAGATGGGAGTAACTTGAACTAGATCATTGATGTTGATAGGGAGTAGGGAAGATATGGGAAAGAACAGCGAAGGTGAAGGACCTTTAAGAGATGAATGTACAGGACACAGGACTTGTTCAGGGACTAGATATGGCAGATGATAGGGGAGAATCTGTCGGGATGACACAGATTATCTGTCCTACTTAGTAAATGTTCATCAGAGTGACCTGTTCTAAAGTGTGATTTCAAAATAAGAAATGACTTTAAAAAGTGAGAGATATCTCTGCTGATAAATTAATATCTTATATCTCAAAAATACTATAATTATTAATCACATATAAATTATGTATGTACTATCCAGAGAAGTTAAAAGTTTTTCTAAGAATACTACTTAATCCCACCGTTTTCCATTTTTATAATCTAAACAGTTTGTTTAGGAATTGTACTAGGAAAATAGAAGTCTAATATAAGCTTAGTTGGTAAACTGGACAATGGGATTATACACTACAGCCAAATTTGGGCATTCTAATTACTTCCCCAATTTACTTTTAATATAGGCCCCACCATGCATGAGGGAAATGAATCTGCAAGGCAGTACCAGGCTAAGTAAAAAGCGGATTGTATCTTACATGCTCCAAAATTGACTCTAGAAGACACACTCTGAGTCCTTATACAGGTACACTTACCATACAGAGGTTAGGAGAGAAATGTTAGCTTCTAAAAGGAAAATTCCAAAAGGCGGTGTAAAGTGATGAAGCCATGGGGAAACAGTGTTTCGATACCTTAGCCCTGATATATATTGAAAAAAGTGACCAATGCATTTCTATATTCTGGTAGCCTCCACTCATAAGTATACCTCTACTCTGGGTAATAAATGAAGAGTAAGCCCAGAAGTGTTTCTTCAATATCACTCCCTTTTGGAAAATGAAAAGAGAATTTTCTCATGAAACCAGGAATAGAAAGATTGATTCTGAAATCGAGCACTTATTTTCTTTTGATAAGTATGTCAGTTCCAAACATATATATTCCTTTTCTCTTCACTAATACCCATGGATTTGGGTTTTTAAAAAAAATTTTAAGTATTTACTACATGTTTTCAGTGTGTTAATATTGATTTTTCCTCTCCCTTTGTATTATATAGTGTTTACATCGATGCTAAAAATGTTTAAAATACGTCAGTGTTCTACAGAGCTGTGCCAGGGGAGATATTGTATGGAATGAAGATTATGTGATATGCTTGCTCTGAGCCAGAGGACCTCGGTGTTGGATGTGCACCAAAATCTATATGCAGGTATCTAAAATCATTGATAACCTATCTATGCTGTTGGATAGTCTGCTTCAGGACATTTATATCTTCATTTTTTGCAAATCCTTGAAATAGTTTCTGTGTGCAGCTAGAATAGAAAATAATTTCCTTAAGAAGTTATGATTTAGGAAAATAAAAGATAATAACTGCAATTTGATCAGAATTCCTTGGAAAACATTTGCAAAAAAATCTTAATTTTCTAACTAAGTGAAATCAAACATGTCTCCTCTCTTGTCTAGATAAGCTCCATGTAAGTATTTCTTGTAATTCAGGTGCTTCCCCATGCCTAACGAATAATTGGTTTTAATAAAAAATAGGTGGAAACGTGGATGGATGAGTTAGTGAACAAGTGGACAAATATAGAGGTGGACAAGTAGATGACTACACAATCAGAAATTGGTGGATGGATGAGTGGGTAGAAGGATGGACACATGAATAATGGGTTGATAGGTGAGTGAGTGAAAAGGTAAAGAAAGAATGGAAGGATGAGTGAATAGATGGACTTATAAATGGGTTGTTTGGTAAATGAATGAACAAACAGAAGACAAAAAAAGAGAAAGGCTTTTGGACATATTAACACATCCTTGTATTTTCCAATTTATCAAATTTCCCAGAATAAACCAAATTTATATTTGTTTTTTCTTATGCTTAATAGAAAGGATTTGTTTTGAAGATGTCAGGTAAGTAATTAATGATCTGGTTATGGAATACCCAGAATTAGATTATAATTAAAATATCACTGTAAACTCAATCTTAGTAGGGGCTAAAGTAAAAGTAGTTTGATGACCACTGGCATGAATGATTATATCGACATTTTGACATCCTAAGTATGATTTTAAGGGATCTAGTCTGTCTGAACTATAGAAATGAAGCAGGCTTACAGCAATAAAGCAGTCCTTTTAAAAATCACTTGGGAAGCAATAACCGGTTTACAAAGGAATATATTTAGAGCTTAGATTCTAAATTTCAGATAATTAGCCCAAAGATGAGTTCCCCTAGAACCTACAGGTTTTTAACAGCCTAAGACACTATTATGAGCCAGGAACTATACTATTGTGATTTATATTTGTGTATTATATCCTAAATAAAAAAGAACTTCCATGTGTCTTTCATTGGAGAAATCTTTAAAAATACAGATAAATATTGTATCTAAGCCATACACATAAAAATATTTATGATTTTGGGGGGTTACCTTTAAAAGATTAGCAACGAATTTAAAATAAACACCTATGTCAATTGTTTTCTTAGTATATTTTTAATACATTTCATTCTTTTTATTAATGTTTATTTATTTTTGAGAGAGAGAGATAGAGTATGAGCAGGTGAGGGGCAGAAATAGAGGGAAACAAGAATCCAAAGCAGGCTCTAGAATCTGAGCTGTCAGCACAGAGTCTGATGCGGGCCTTGAACTCACAAACTCTGAAATCATGACCTGAACTGAAGTCAGATGCTTAACTGACTGAGCCACCTAGGTGCCTCAATACATTTTATTTTCCTTGAGTGTGAGAGAGAGAGAGAGAGAGAGAGAGAGCGAGCGAGCGAGCAGGGGATGGTCAGAGAGAGGGAGACACAAAATTCGAAGACAGGCCCCAGGATCTGAGTTAGCTGTCAGCACAGAGCCTAACGCGAGGCTTGAACCCACCAACTGCAAGATCGCAGCCTGAGCCAAAGTCAGAGGCTTAACCCACTGAGCCACCCAGGCACCCTTACATTTCATTCTTAAAACAGTTTTATATTCACAGAAAAATTGCGAAGACAGTACAGGGAGTTCCTATAGACTCCACACCCAGTTGCCCCAATTATTAACATAGTACATTAGTTGGTACATTGGGTAAAATTAATAACCCAAAACTGATAGATTTTTATTAGCTAAAGTCCACATTTCATTCACATTTCCTTAGCATTTACCTAATGTCCTTTTTCTGTTCCAGGATTCTATCTAAAATAACACATTACATTTAGTCTTTGTGTCTCTTTAGGCTGGTCTTGGCTGTGACTGTGTCTCAGACTTTCTTCGTTTTTAATTTTGAGGAGCACTATACAGATATTTTGTCAGATACCCCTCTACTGGACTACGTCTGATGTTTTTCTCATGATAAAACTGAAGTTATGGTTTTGTGGAGAAAGATCACAATGTGCAGCTTTCATTCAATAATATCAAGGGTGCATACTATCTACATGATTTATGAGTGCTAATGTTGACCTTGATATTGTGTCTGAAGGAGTTAGTGTCAGGTTTCTCTATAGCAAAATTACTTTCCATACCTTTTTCTATACTGTACATTTTAAAAGAGGTTATAATGCACAGCCCATGCTTAAGAGAAAGCAACTTATACCCCACCTCTTTGAGGGAAGAACATCTATATGAATTATTTGAAGCTATTTTGCATGGAAGGTTTGTCTCTTTCTCTGATTTATTTATTTGTTCAGCCACTTAATTACACTTCTTTGAGACTAAGCTCTGTGTTCTTCTCCTCCAGCACTGAGAATACAACCTCTTGTTTTCACAGCTACCACTGAGCAAGGGAGCCAAAATGAAGATGGAGTAGTTAAAATGCCACAAAGCCCACTATTCTAACGTGAAGCAGCCTGAATATGATCAAACTGGCACCAAGAAAACAACCAATGGATGCATGAAGTTAGTATCATAATATCTGGGATCTTGGGTAATGATATAAAAATAAATAAGAAGGGTCTTAGATAGGAAAATATTATTCCCACCCCCAAATTAAGCTCTTATTTTATTGTTCATGTTAGAACATATCTAACTGACTGATTTTCCTAAAAGTACAGCAGAATCCTCAAGTACATTTAACTTCAGGAATTATAACAGCAATTGTTTAAAGTGCAGCAGAAATAAAAGATGGAGATGAAAAACAATTCAAATAAGAAATGCAGATAAAGAAGCAATGACATTATGCTATTAGAACCCAGAATTCCATCTCTCACCAACCCCAGGTTGTTTCTTCATGTCCGTGTGACTCATTGGCTTAAATTTAGTTAAACTTTACAATTTGAAGGCCATGACTGGTAAACGTTCTTAATTTGACAAGAGTTTTGTCAATTTTTCAAATTTGTTGGGAACGTAAATTCATGTTAGGGCATCAAGCCCTATCCAGGAACTCGAAGACATCTGAATGCAAATTACATTCTGCTTGGCATCTGCATAATTAGAGCAAGGAGTTTTTGTATTTCCTTCTCTTTTGCCAAAAATCTGTTGTAGAGCATTTTCAGGAATCCTCAATAGATGCACCTGGAGTCATAATAGATCAGTGGTTTTCAACCTGTGCCATGCATTTTAATCACCATGGAACTGTAAATATTTTCATGCCAAAGTCCTACCTCCAGAGATGCTGATTTAATTGGACTGGAGTGCATTCTGGGAAATGAGATTTTAATTTATAGCCAAGATTGTGAAACCTGGGAAATTAAAGAGATTCTAAGTATAAGCCTGTTTATTCTCACCATTTTCTGCCTCTAAATTACATCATTTCTTACCTAGCCAGATATCAGTTATTGGTCTTCAATAGCTCCCTTTCTGACCAGTTGTTTGTATGTGGCTAATCATTCCATTCATTCTAGAATCTATCATTTATCAAGCTATATTATCTACATACTGGTTCTGTAAACATATACATACAAATACATATCTTCTCAAGATATGGTCAGGGAAATTTTGAAGATGACAGTGAATGCAGAGGTATAAAGAGCTTCTTCACAGTACTACATAAATGTAAGGATTTATACATTTATCTTTGGTAGGGCTTAATCTGTTAACTACATCTCAGTAGACATGGAATTTTAGAGACAATAAACATATTATATAGTATGAGTCAATAAGCATCAATGTGTGTAATTTTCTTTAGTTTTGAATGAATAAATAGTAAGATATATCACCACACTAGTAAATATTAATACATTGACTGAAACTAACTTTATGATCCCTAAGCTACTTTGTTTAGTATCCAAAAATGGTTTGAAACTGTATGCTAATAAATGTTTTACTTTTTTATCTACTTTGGTACATATCAAATAAAAAAATTACTTATAGAACTAGATTCCCTGGAACATAGCTTTGGTTCTTTTCAAAGGTATTCATAACAATCTGAAAAGAAAATTACCTATTCCCCCACAAAATTAAAAAAAGATAGAGAGCTACAATAAATTCTTGGTGGATGGGTGATAGGCTGGCTCAGTCAGTAGAACAGCAGCTCTTGATCTTGGGGTCATGAGTCCAAGCCCCACAATGGTGGGGGGGGCAGGTAGATTGTACTTAAAATAAAAAAGAAATCTTAAAAAAATTCCTGGTAGGGATTTATTTTATATAATTCCAATACGTCATAATTATATTCATAATAGATATCACTATCCAATTCCTATGACTGTTAAATCATTCTTTTTAATGTATTGCTCAATTACTTTTAATATACTGTCATTATAATTGTTAGGGCATCCCTCTCAGTAGGAATATCATCTTTGATGACCCTAAAGCAGCAGATACTAAGCAAACATAAAAGTGTTTCAGATAAATTTTTGTTTACCAACTACCTAGGCATAAGTTAGAAAGATCGCCCAGAGGGTCTCACTGATAATGAACCAAACCTAGTCTTATCAAGCCTAAGGGCTTTTGAGATAGAAATTATTGAACCACTTTTCTTGTTTCTTTTTATCCCATAAAAATCACTAAGCATAAAATGCCAACTATAAAATTTTATTTCTTTATAGCATGTGGGAAGAATATCTGATGTGATTTATTTTTTCCTCTCTAGGGATAATTTATCATCCTATTATTTAGGCCATACCAGGAAACCACTAGAAAGCAAATAAAAGAACTTAAGCAAGGGAAACACTGACAATATTAAAGTTTTAGCAAAAATACCTCACGTAGTTAAATAAAGGAAAGGATCAGATGGCAAGAAGCTGGAGGAAAAGAAAGTGAAGATTGTCATACTCTGGGTGATCAAAAGGCGGGCAGTGATATCTGAAAATGACAAAAGAAAAAAGATTTGGAATTACGGTTGTAATGATATTGGCAGGAATTTGTGAGGATGTAGAGGAAGTAAGAAAATATCTTTCTAAAAAATTTGGTAGTGAAAAGAAAGGCAGACAGATCTAGGGAGGCTTCATTTTTGGCAAATGGTTGAACCTATTTTTAATTAGACGGGAAGGAAACAGAAGAAAGAGACACTGAAATACTATGTGAAAGAGACAGGTACTAATTGGAGCAAAGTCCCATAGGAAGCAACAAGGAACGTGGCCATGAACCCAAGAAGAGTAGATAGACAATGAAAGAAAAGACATACCAGCATTTGAGAAAGAGACAGGCTGATCACGAAGAATTAGGATCTTGTAAATTTTGATGTAAAAATTAAACAAACAAGAGCACCTGGGTGGCTCAGTTGGTTAAGCACCCAACTTTTGATTTCAGCTCAGGTCATGATCTCATAGTTTGTGAGATCAAGCCACACACTCGGCTCTGTGCTAACAGCACAGAGCTTGCTTGGGAGTCTCTATCTCTCTCGCTCTGCACCTCCCTGCTTGTGCTCTTTCTCTCTCTCAAAAATAAATAAAACATTTAAAAATAAAAATAAACAAAAATCAAGCAAATAAATAAAAAACAGATGCCAAGAGCCTGTACTTTCTCAGTGAAAATGTATTTAAGGAAGGAGCCTTTTAACCTTGAAGACAAAACACTGAACATCTCCATGTGACCCTCACCCCATAGCAAACATTCTTAAGTCCAAAATTCAAATCTTTCCTATAGCATTTCTTCTTTCTGGTGAGTAGTTGTCCAGCTTCTACTTTGTTTTTAAATCTTAAAAAATAGAATGCATAAGGGAACATTCTTGTTCCCCAAGAGAACGAAGATTTGGATAGGTAAGAAGTGATGTACCTCTTCTAACAAGAGGTAGCAAAAATCATAATCATAATGCCAAAAGTAATACCCATTAAATTTAAACATTCATTAAATATAAGCTTATTAAGTTAAAATATAAACTCTTTAAAATCCTAAGCAGAATGCATTACGAGACCAAATTTACCTGGAATTTACCACTTTTTTTGAGTCCTTGTTTAGTTTCTAAAGACAGGGATAGTTTCTATTCTGATCTATACAAATAATATTTTATGCAGGCAGAGAGAAGCTAAAAGTGTTCTTTGAGTTTTGGCTGATGTTGACTTTCTGCTGTGCTGTAAGGCATTTGCAAGCCACAATAATGAGGTCCTCCTCACTATTCCAGACCCTGTTCTACATCAACCCCTTTGATCATGGTGTTGGAATCTGTTATCAAATGCCTTTTCTGTTATGATACTAAGAAACTTAACATTAATATAAGGAAACTATCCCCAAGCAACATGTATAACAGTGTCGACTCTGGAGTTTGACAGGTTGTGTTCACATCCTGTTTTCTGCTACTTCCTCCCTCAGTATGTGAGACTTTACAAATTTACTCAAAGTTTTGATTCATCATCTGTGAAATGGAGAGGACAATACAAAGCAAATGAACATAATGCAATGGGATTATATGTTGTAGTTCTGGCACGTAGCACGTCTAGGTGTTAGGAGCAGACTCTGAAGCTATACTACTTGGTTTGAATCTCAGTTCTGCCACTTACGAGCTCTCTGTAAAAGAAAAATAAAGCTAAATCAACCTCTGCCTTAGAGTCTTCAATTATAAATTGAAAATGGTAATAGTACTTTCTTATTATGGTTGTTATGAAGATTTCATGAATAAATGCAGGTTAAATAAATGCTTAGAACAATGGAAAAGAAAGGTTTAGTTTTGACTGTGATTTCTATGAGATGTGTGTGTGTGTGTGTGTGTGTGTGTGTGTGTGTGTGATAAATAGAGATAGGACTGAATGGCATTTAGATTGATTATTCAACTTAATAAATGATGCACCTAACCCTGTACAAATAAAAAAACAAGTCTTATGAATCTTTCCATAAGTGTTACACAATGACTAAGATCACTATCTCAAGCTTAGAACTTCCTAAGAAAATACTGAACTGAATATTTATTTAACTTCTTACTGAGATGTCAAATGAATATGTAAGAATTTGTATGTGTGTGTGGGTGGAATGCCTGGGTGGCTTGGTCGGGTAAGCACCCAACTTCGGCTCAGGTCATGATCTCACGGTTCATGGGTTTGGGCCCTGCATTAGGCTCTGTGCTGACAAGTTCGAAGTCTGGAGCCCACTTTGGATTCTGTGTCTCCCTCTCTCTCTGCCTCTCCCTCTGCCTCTCCCCTCCTCTTACTCTTTCTGTCTCTCTCTCTCTCTCTCAAAAATAAACATTAAAAAAGTTTTTAAAAAGAATTTGTGTGTGTGTGTATGTCTGTGTCTGTGTGTGTGTCTGTGTGTGTGTCTGTGTGTGTGAGTGTTAGAAGCAAAGAGTAGAAAAAGAAGAAAGCATGCCCAGTCACAGTCATCATGCAGAGATTTTCCAGGTGTCTTCCAGAACTAAGAATGTAAGCCTTGAATTTACTTTTATTTGTTAACTACACTCAAATGGGCTACCAGGATCATTTATCTTATATATCCTTAACACCTTTGCACAATGAAAGTATGGTAGGAAGTCTTTCTCTCTGTCTCTCAAGTAATGTTCAATAATCTTTTAAAATTAGAACAACAAAGGAAAGGTCAAGTCTTAAAGACAGATAGCTAATATTTATGCTGGCATTCATTTTCAATGTGTATCTCTAGGTTTCATCAGAGAATCATATTTATCTATATCAAATTGAAATGAACCTTATTGTACTTGAAAATCAAAATTAAAAGGTTTATGTGGTTTTTAGAGTGGGGTAGTTTTCACTTAATTTTCATATTTTCAAATATGTTTCAAGCAAGAAGTTCATTCAATATTTGAACATAGGTAAAGAATAGAACATTTTCCTTTCATATCAGGTGATAAGCACCTGCATCTTCCCTCCCTCCTCAACCTCCTCTACCCTCTTATGGGACCTCTAACAACCTGCATACACCCAGAAATTTAAAGAATTAAGTTCAAAAATATCCTTACAGACGAATATTCTCGTCTCATAACTCAACATTTTAGTTAAAATTATTATTAGTTTCAAATCTATATGTGTGAATAGAATGTTGCATAAACATCTATGAGAAAATATCCGATGTAGAGGTCTAAGTGGAGTTTAAATGATTAAAATTAAAACTGAACAAAGCAAATAAAAATAATTCCAACTATCACCAAAAGAACTTCCCCAAAGGGCAGCTGGGTGGTTCAGCTGATTAAGCATCCAACTCTTGATTTCACCTCAGGTCACGATGTTTCAGTTCCTGAGTTTGAGCCCCGCCTCAGGCTCTGCCCTGCTTGGGATTCTTTCTCTCCTTCTCTCTCTGCCCCCAACCCTCCTCACTCTTTGTCTCTTAAAATAAATAAATAAACTTAAAAAAGGAACTTCTTCAAATCTTAGGAAATAAGAGATGCTCTTATGTGACGATATTAGTTAGTTTTTTGATCATACTGATAACATTCCAAGAATTTGCATCATTGATCCATCCTGAAAGTAGTGACAGTAAGACCTGTTTTCAAAGATAATTAGAAACCGATTTTTCATCATTGCATGAAGGTGGTTGAATTATTCAGTATTTTGTGAAATCATGACAGATTTTTTTGCGCTCTTTCACAGTGTTAGCTTTAGGTATATTACATATGTAACCACCTTTGATCTTGCATTTATAAAAGCAAAAAGATTTTGTGAGTCTTGAAAAATTCTTAAAATCAATTGTATGTGTTTGTTAAACTAGGAAGTTACTCCCATCAATTATAACCTTATCAACAATTCTGACCCTGTGCATCATTCCTTCATGAAGAAGCAATACACATTTCATTATAACTTTGATTTTCTCTGTGACTTTTACAAATTATTAGAGAAGAATACTTGCATGTTTGTGTGTGTGGACATACCAATATTTTTCTTCAAGATGCATCAGTTATTACAAGGTAGTAGCAAGTTTATTTTTGAATGTTTTCAATATTACTGCATATTCTTACCACGTAACATAGTACATGTAGTAGATTAGACATCCATGATGAGTCTGTAGTTTTTCACACATATAAACTATACAGGAATCTGATTTTTTTTTTTAGTTCACATTGGGAAATAGTTGATTTTTACACATTTTCTTTATCTACAATAACAGCATACAGCATATGAAATTTTTTTGTGTACCTTAACCTCTTTATTGTCAGCAAAAAAACCCAAACAAACAACAACAACAAACTGAATTCTTGTTTTCTTTATATATCTAGGACCTACCTAGGTAGATATTTGAGACGGCTGTGCCTGAAATAGCTTGGTAATGAAGTAGACAAAAGGGAAGGAGAGGGAAAAGAAAAATTAATGACAGACACATTTCTAAGATTACAAACTAATCATGCTTTGGAATTATATGGCTCAGTTTACCTGTAAACTTACTTCCAGAATATAAAACTTATCTTACAATATTTGAAAAGCATCACCAACCAGCTCACAACTCCATAAATTAATTGGCATTTTCAAATTAAGTGAAATGGAGTCCTGGAGATTTTAATCCCATACTTTATTTTGCAAGTAATCCAATATTATTAATGTTTTTAAAAAAATATCCCCGTCACAAAACCCCTAAAATAAAAAAGAAATTTAGTATCCTGGTCAACAAAAAGGCGATAGTAATATAACTACTACAAATACTACCAACAACAATGCCAATAATCATAATAATACCTACAACAAGTCTATCACCCACAATAACAGAGACAACAGTAACAGGAATAATTAATTTATATGGTTTTTGTTGTTAAAATGTTTTATAATGCACATATTTTAAGATCATCCAACAAAAGAGAGAAGCTAGTATTATAATACCCTTTTTCTAAACAAAGAAGAGGGAGAAGGAAGAAATGAAGGAGGTAGAGGAAGAAGAAGAAGAGGAGGAAATGAGGAGAGGAGGAAGGGAAGGGGAGGAGACAGAGAAAAAGAAGCAGAGGAGGAGGATGGGGAAGATGAAGGACAATAAATCCTAAATCCACATCTTATGAACCAAGTCTAGATCATCAAAAACCTTTTCCTCATAGCCTTATGCGTGCTCTGCTTAATACATTGTAGGAATTCTATTAAAATGTGACAATTAAATGTATGTGTTTCATATGCTCTCACAGCTAATATTTATTGAGCATTTTCTATATGCTAGGCTCAGTATATACATCATCACTTAAACCTCAGAACAAGTTCATAAGGTAGGTCCAACATTCTTTTTTTTCCAAGTGAGAAATCCAGGTCTCAAAGGATTATGAACCTATTGCAGATAACACAGCTACAGTAAATGGTAGAGCATGTGGGTCTCACTGGCTTCAGAGCCGAAAATGTTAATTATGTCTTCTCATTGTCATTTATAATATTAGTAATATTAATAAAAATTACAGAAAAATAATAATACCAGTAGAAAGAACATATATATACATTTCATCCTGAGTTCCCATTCAAGCTTTGGCATTTGCCCCAGTGACGTTAACTAGAAAAAAAAACAATCCAATCCAGAATCAGGGAAAGCAGCCAGTGCCATGCTTCTCTAGTATTCTTCCGCCGGACACAATCTTTCCCTGACTTTCTCAACACTGAAATTTTTGAAAGTATGGGCCATTTCCAGACTGTTCATCTGATACTTCCTGATGATTAGAAACCAGGTCTTACAAAAATAAGATGATGGAACAAATTTCATTTTAAGTCTTAAGTCATGACATCAAGAAAGTTCTCATGGTCCATTTCCCATGCTTTAATGAAAGCTATGCTTTAATGAAAGACAGCTCAACTATATAATGCAGAATACCTGAAACTCTCATACAAGATATTTTACTAAATGTGTGTGACTATAGAATGTAGTCAGTTATATCCTAGTAATAAGAAGGCAAATATTATGAGTTTAATTCTCATAGTGCCCCAGTCACTGCCCCTGTCAACACCAATCAGCCTAGATAGCCTTGAATAATGGTACTCTGAGTCATGAGGGTGCCTGGGTGGCTCAGTCTGTTAAGCATCCAACTTTGGCTCAGGTCATGATCATGGTCCCCAGGCACTGAACTGTGCTGACAGCTCAGAGCCTGGATCCTGCTTGGGATTCTGTGACTCCCTCTGTCTCTCTTCCCTGCTCTCCCTTTCTCTCGCTCTCTCTCTCTCTCAAAAATAAACAAAACATTAAATTAAAAAAAAATACTCTGAGTCATGTACTTAGAAACATTTATCAAGATAATTAGTGTGTGAAACTATGGCTTGGGATTTATTATGTATTATCTTTTCTCACTGCAACCACTCTGTAATGATCTTGTTTTCTGTTTCTGCACTTGAGGAAAATAGTTTTACAGTTTTAGAAAGTTTCCTCTAAACTGTCAGACTCTATTTTTGCTGTCACTTTTAGATATTTCACATTCCGCCCTGCAATTCCTTAACATTTTGAGATAGGTGCCAGAAGGTAACTCCAAAAATTACAGAGAAATTTTCCTCCATGTCTCTATAGTTTGACTGAACTCCAGTTTACTTGGTTCAAAAGTTGCAGTTGCCAATAGGATAAGAGATGAACTTTGAGGCCGTTTAGTCTGTGTCCAAAGTGGTATTAGATATACCCACATAGCTTGTCTGCCATACGAAGGCAGACCTGGCAGGCTGTTTTCTCTGGTCAGTTATCATGATACATATGTTTCACACATCCTACCTTCTCTCTCTCTCTCTCTCTCTCTTTCTCTCTCTCTCTCTGTCTCTCAACACACACACACACACACACACACACACACTCACACACACACATGCACACACAACTTATACACACAAATATTTAATAACTTTTTCCTTTTTCTAAATCTATACTTTATACATGTGCCCATCCCTCCATCTATCCACCCAATGATCTACAATATTTTTTCCTATATCATTTAAAGGGGAAAATGTGAATGAATCATATGGGTGGTTAGGGTCATGTAAGACTGAGCACCTCAGTTCTAGACTTTGATTTGTAGGCTTTTCTACTCAAACAGATGTGTCAGTGCACTTGTTCAACTTGCTTACCTCAACGCTGGCAGGCAGGTTACATTCACCCAAAGTCACGCAACAGGTGTAAACTAAGGTCTGACAACTCTAAAGCCATCAATCTTTCTACTTTTTCTATGTTGTCAAATAAAGGAGATATAAATTTTCTATTCCTATCAATACTCAAACTACTTACTCATTATTTCAAAAATGTGAAGGTTTTCCTCTCCAGAAAATGCAGTTCTTTAGTTTTTATGATTTAAAAAAAGAGTGAATTTCTAGAACTTTCTCTTTTCCCCTTCTACTCCCCTTCCAACTTTGTCTCAATAAATATTTCTTATCATTCACTATGGGTAAATCAGTGTGTCAGGTGGTAATGATGAAGCTGTCAGTTTGATATAGACTGTTCCAACTGCATGAATTCCATGAATTAAAAGTCACTTTTTTTGTTTCGAATTTCAGTCATGAGAACTGTTGCAAATGAAAACTACAGTGTGAAACAAAAAGACAAAACTTGAGATGTGCTCAAATATGTGTAGAAATCATGGCCAGAGAATCCTACTCTGAAGTCAAGTGTCAGCTTAGCTTTGAAGTATGAATAGAAATGTATTATGTAGAAAGAAGAGAAAGGTGAGGAGAACAATTCCTGTGAAAGCCTTGCATCTGGGAAGAGCACACTGTAGTCTAAGAAATGAAAGAAGCCCGCTATGGGTAAAGGTAGGCAGGGAGAGGACCTAAACCACAGGAAACTACTGAGAGTTTTAAAAGAGGAGACAACTTCATCAGAATATATTGTTAAACCTCAATGTAAAAATGGGTCACCTATTAAATGCTAATTAGAGACTGTCGTTTTAAATAAAAAATGGTGAGGCTGATCAGTTTCCTATCAAAAGTATTGACATATATAATAAGTATGATATAGAAGGGGCACCCGGGTGGTTCAGTTGGTTAAACTTCTGACTTGGTTCTCATGAGGTTGTGTCTCACGAACTTCATGAGTTAAAGCCCTGAATTGGGCTCTCTGCTGACAGCACAGAGCATGCTTGGGGTTCTCTGTCTGTCTGTCTCTCTCTCTCTCTCTGCTACTCCACCACTCACTCATTTTCTATCTCTCTCTCAAAAATAAATAAATAAATAAAATAATTATGACTAGAAAAAAGAGGCAGCGTTTGTGTTTTACATGTTTATAATTTATCCTTGATTTTAAAAACTTTTTTAATGTTTATTTATTTTTGAGAGAGAAATAGACAGAGTGTGAGAGGGGAGAGGCAGAGAGAGAGGGAGACACAGAATCTGAAGCAGGCTCCAGACTCTGAGCTGTATATATACATGTGTGTGTGTGTGTGTGTGTGTGTTTATACATATACATACATATATACTTTTCTTTTTAAAAAATGTTTATTTATTTATTTATTTAGAGTGAGAGAGAGTGTGAACAAGGAGGGGCAGAAACAGAGGGAGAGAGAGAATCTCAAGCAGGCTCCAAGCTGTTGGCACAGGGCCCCACACAGGGCTTAATCTCACAAACTGCGAGATCATGACCTGAGTGGGAATCAAGAATGGCTTAACCCACTGAACCACCCAGTCACCCCATATATATTATCTTCTGTAGTTGCTACAACCATTTACATTCCCACCAACAGTGCACAAGGATTCTCCACATCCTCGACAATATTTATTATTTCCTTTCCTTTTGATGATAGGCATTCTAACAGGTATGGGATAACATCTTATTGTGGTTTTGATTTACATTTCCCTGATGATTAGTAATGTTAAGCACATTTTCATAAATGTGTTGGCCATCTGTATGTCTTCTTTGGAAATACATTGATTCAGGTCTTCTGCCCATTTCTAAATAAGAATGCTCTTTTACTTTTCTTTTTCTCCCCTTTTTTTTTGCTATTGAGTGTATGGGGTTTTTAACCCCATACATATCCAATGTAGTTTGGATATTAACCCCTTATCAGATATATGATTTGTAAAAAGTATTTTAAACCCACGTTTTAAAAAGAAAATTCCTTTAGTACTTTGTAAAATGTGCCTCTTCATAAATAACGTAAATGCTGCTGTCATGAATGTTGTCAACTTTTATTATTTCTAGCCTTTTCCAAATGTTTTAATAAAGTTAAATTATAATATCCACAGTTTTTGACATTATTGTTGAATTTTCTTCTTCTTCTTGATCTTTGGCGAGGTGAATAAAAACATCGACCACAGCTATAGAAATCTACCCACATGACCATATTTGATATGTTAAGGAATTCTTTGAATCCACTGAATCTTGACTTGTTTTTATCTTTCCTTTTTCTATAAATGACTTTGATATTTAATAAAAATATAGAAACTAAACTTTAAGTTTTGAATATTTGGAAACTACTGACATGGAGAGAAGAAAACCACATACACACACCTTCCTTATGCACACGAGTATTCATGATACCAGTATTTAGAACAAATAGATTAAATATGCACATTTAAAGTAATTTTTACTGCATACAAATATTTAAAATAAAAGAACACAGTATTTAGTATATAAAAATATATTAAACTATATTTCTATACCATTAGTCTTTATTTCCATCATTCCTTTAATGGCTACCTAAAGTTCCTTCCACTGTTTTTCTCTAATTTTCACATTGCTTTTCATCTTATAACTTTCTTCTTTTGTTAAAGGACACGTGTTTATAAATCATTGTCTTGAAATCTTCTTGTTGATGAGAATAGTACTGTAGATACTGAGGCAAAAGTAGAAAGTGTGGCATGTGGATGTGGCCAAAGACTGGATGGCACCACTAAGAAATAAAAGCCATTATTGCTATATTAATAGAGGTTTAATTTCCAACTTACTTTATATATGTATATGTATATAATGTATATATGTATATATGTGTATAATGTATGATGTGTATATTTATATACATAAAATATAAAATGTCTTTTCATATGCTTTTTGCCCTTCGTGTATCTTCTTTGATGAGATGTCAGTCGAAGCCTTTAGCCCATATTTTAATCTAGTTGTTTATATTCTTATTTTGAGTTTTAAATTCAATGCGTATTTTGTATAACAGTCCTTTATCAGATGTGTCTTTTACAAATATTTATTCCCAGTCTGTAGCTTATCTTTTTATTCTCTTGATGAATGCCTTTTGCAGAACAGAACATTTTAATTCTAATGAATTCCATTTCATCAACTATTTATTTCATGCATCACGACTTTGGTGTTGCATCTAAAAAGTCATCACTATAGGCAAGGTCATCTCAGTTTTATTTTGTGCTATATTCTAGGAGTTTTATAGTCTTGAATTTTACACTTAGGTCTATAATTAATTTTTAATTTATTTTTGTAAAGAGTATGTGGTCTTTGCCCTGATTTATTTATTTATCTGTTGTTTTGTTTATTACATTGAATGTTCAGTTGTTCCAGCACCATTATTTAAAAGACTATCTCTTTTCCATCATATTGCCTTTCCTTCTTTGTCAAAGAACAATTGACCATATGTAAGTGAGTCTATTTCTAGGCTTTCTGCTTTCTTACATTGGTCTATTCCTTAATATCACAATGTTTTGATTACTGTAGGTTTATAATAAGCATTGAAATTGGGTATTAACAAGACTTTTTTTTAATACTCTTTATCATTTTTCTCATTCTTAATTGGTTTGATCCCAATTCTGCCCACAAAAGGCTGCCAAACCATTTTGACAAGGGCTCTAATCCTGTCATATGCTGCTTTCAAAACTCTAAGGACTCCCGTGGATTTTTCAACTAAGTATACACTGTGTAGTTCAATTTTTGAATTCCCTGCTTACCCTTAGAGCATGTTCTTCCATGAATAACCTATTTTACCCTATAGTACCAATCAAACTAATGGACCTCCTTATTCCTAATTCATTTTGACAAAAGTAGCATTCTTCACTTATCCTGTTTCCTTTCCTGAATTCTCCTTGCTCATTCTTTACATAATCATCCCAAATTTCATCTCTCCTTAAATCAAAACATGCCTTTATTTTGTTTTGTCCGAAATGGATTTGATATCTATTGCTTCATTTGAAATAAAAACATATTACCCTTCTTTTCACAATCTGAAGCTTCTTTGTACTATAGTTATTTCTGTAAGGAATTGGATCGTGGACATTGAACACAAAGACAACTCTCGCTAATTTTTGTATCCCCGACATCACTGTTTCAGTGCCCTGGTTTTTTGTTTTTAATGAAAGGGCAACTCCAAAAATGTTGAAAAATTCATAATGATTAGGGAAGAGACTTTTATTTCCAATTTAATGAGCCATGAATTTAGAAGGCAGACACCATGTCCTTGTAAGAAGGAAGGAAGTTATCAAAAAATGGAATAAGGCTGAGATTTAGCACCTGTATAGAGTCTATAATTAAGTTAGATAAAGACTAGGAGAAGAGGAGTATCTAGTTATTTTTTCAACCCCAAACCAAGAAGTTTGTGTGAAAACTGATCTTTTAGTGAAATATTATCCTTTAGTGAAATAATGTCTTTTATCTTCTCTAGTCCCCCTGAGGTTTTGCTCAGAATTATTTTTATTAGTTTTTTTCCCTTAAAAATGTCCTTGGATTTTTATTATAGTTACCACTAAAAAATTTTTTTATGCTTATTTATCTTTGAGAGACTGAGAGGGACAGAGTGTGAGCAGGGGAGGGGCAGAAAGACAAGGAGACACAGAATCCGGAGCAGGCTCCAGGTTCTGAGCTGTCAGCAGAGAGCCCAATGCAGGGCTTGAACCCTCAAACCACAAGATCATGATCCGAGCCAAAGTCAGATACTTAACAGACTGAACCACCCAGGAGCCCCTCATAGTTATCATTTTTATAAGAATATTTATATATTGACATATCTTATTTTATTAAGGCAAAAATTGTATCAGGCAATGTGAAACTGACAAAGAACACTTTATTCAAGGCCATTATATAGGCAGCACAGGCCAGAACTGAAGTCTGAATTCAACTGAGCTGAAATACAGTTAAAGAGGCTGAGCTAGTGGAAAAGTGCTAGAGGACTTTGGGAACCCTCTGTCACAGGAATGTGCAGAGCATATTGAGTTATTCCTAAATTTACAAATGTTTTGCTCTGCAATTAAGCCATCTGTGTTTGCTAATTGGTGCTGATCCAAGTTAGGTTTTTACTATCCCACAGCGCCTTTGAGATAGGGTGATATCTTGCTGGATGACTGTGTTTCAAAGGGATGGCTCTCAGGTCCTTAACAAAGATATCCCGGAGTCTTAAAACCAGCAAGAGCCTTTAAAAAAGTTTTACATTACGTCTCAAAGGCGCAGGGAAAGAACTTACAATTATAAGTTTTCTAAAGTAAGTGCTTTAAGAAAAAGGAAGTCAGAGGTCTAGAATCAGAAGGAAGCCTATCTAAAGTTTATTCAAGCAATGAGAGACTTTAGACGTTGCCTTCTTTTGTCAAAGGCTGAAGGCACACTCTCTTGATTCTGGGAATGTACCTTCTTCTTTTTGCCACATGCAAAGCTGTCTCATAGTTGTTTTCCACAGTACATAGAATTTATTATTAAAAGTATTCAAAGCTAAGATAAAATGACCCCTTCACATATTGCAGGATTTTTCATTTGGCATTTGCAATTAATCTAGAGTGTATGTTCTACTATTATCCCAACTTTAAGAGGAATTCTTTCATACATTACAACATGGATGAGACTTGAAGGCATGGTGCTAGGCCAAATGCCAGTCACAGAAGTCCAAATATTGCATGAGTACATGTATCAAAAGTAATCAAGCTCATAGAAGCAGAACATAGAATAGTGTTGCCGGGAGCTGCAGGGAAGAGAAATGGGGAGTTGCTATTCAGTGAGGCCAGAGGCTCAGTCTCATGAGACGAAAAAGTCTAGAGATCTGTACAATAATATGCATAGAGTTAACAATACTGTGTTCTACACTTAAACATTTTTTAAGAGAGGAGATTTTATGTGATGTGTTCTTTAATCACAACTTAAAAAAGATAAAAAGAAATTAACTCAGAGAGAAGCTAAAATATGGATATTTCTAATAATTCATATTCTAACACCAGCTACCTACAACAAAGCCCTAACAGTTAGCCATCAGTTTTATTTGAATTCCCTCATAATTAGGAAATTTGGAGCACTCAGAATAAGGAAGAAGAAAGGATAAGGAGGTGTGAGGTCACTTTAATAATCAAAAATGTGAGGGTCCAGACTGGATTCTAGGACATCACTTAATTGCCATTTGTCCTAGGGCATGTCATTAACATTTCAGAGACTCACTCTTCTCATCTATACAAAGGTAATAGTGATACTTTATCCCCACTGTGTTCTATTAAGGATAAGATTAGATCATACAAAACAAAGTATTCCTAAGCTCCATGAGTAGCAGTAATTGGTACTCTAACTACGAAATCTCAAGTCTGTGTTGATGCCAACTTTCATCCTTGCACCAATGCAACCCCCTACCATATGGAGATACTTAAGAAAAAGAGGAAAACTGAGGTTTTAGGAAAATTAAATCTTGAAGGTTAGTAATCAAATCAAAATATCCTTAGAACCAGATATGTAAATATCATTTACATTTGTCTTACCTTGGAACACTATCTAAGAGAAATACAATGATAGCCACAACTGTAACTTCAATTTTATTAGTAGCCATATATCTAAGAAAAACCTAACTAGCTGAACTTAATTTAATGGTATACTTTTTTTAAGTCAATATCCAAAATTCTATAATTTCAGTCTGCAGTCAATATAAAAATTATTAATGAGGGGCACCTGCCTGGCTCAGTCAGGAGCACATCTGGATGACTCCTGATCTCAGAATCATGAGTTTGAGTACCACATTAAGTAGAGATTACTTAAAAAAATAAAAATAAATAAAAATTATTAATGAGATTGCTTACATTTTTTCCTGAGTCATTAAATCTAGTGTTTATGTGAGCCTAGCAAGACATTTCAATCTAAATGCTAAATTTCTATCTATATAATTGATCTGCATTTAAATTTCATTAAATTTAAAGTTGAAAAAGGCAATTTAGAGATCTAAGTTGCAGCAAAGATGTTTGAGTCTGTCCAACAGATGAATTTAGTAGCAGTTTTTAATTTAAATTCATTAAAATTCAATGAAATTTAAAATTCAGTTCCTCCCTTGCACTAGTTAAACTGCAAACTAATCACATGTGCCTGGTGACTGTATGTGGCTCTGAGGCCCATGTTCTCATTCTTTCTGCCACTGAGAACTTTCACTGTGTATGAGTGGGGGATACTATAGACAAAGGCCATATCTGCACCATGCGCAGTCTCAGACTGGACAGTCTTATCAAGAGAAGACATGTGAGAGACCAAATGCAACCTATCGGATGCTGAAGTGAATTTTGGACTTCATTGTATTCCAAATAATTTATTTTATAAATGAGGAGACCGAGAACCAGCAGAGAAAGCGACTTGCTGGAGAGAAGCACAGTTAGTGACTGACTGCTTGGCAGAGCTAACCGTACAACCAGGAGGTCTGAGTCCCAGACCATTGCCTGCAGGACACAGGGCCAACAGCTGCTTCTGAAGAGAAGACCCCAGCAAAGTGCCATTGAAAAGTTTCAAAGCATTTAGGTAGATAAGAGTTCCAACATCAACCTCAATAGGAAAATCTCTCTTTTAGGCTAAATATTTGAAAGCAGGCTTACATCCCACTCAGACCTCACTCTTCCAAGCCCACCACTGGTTGAGACAAGAAAAAAACAGAAATTTATGGGAAAAAAATAGAATCTGTGACTGCAATACTAGTGTCATTCCTGGACTTTATAACTGCCCTGATGTGTCAGGGTTTAAATGGAAAATAAAATGTAGTAGTCAAGTCAGTATTTTTCTCCTACCTTTAGAAAGAAGATGAAGGCCCAAAACTAGAAACTTCTAAAATAGTACCTATTATGATTCCTATGCCATACCTTCCAATTTCTCCTTAAAGCCCTGAATATTGGGATTAATCACAGATAACAGGCTCTAAGGAAGTTTGCAGTGTTTTTTGTTTTTTTTTTTGGTTTTTTTTGTTTTGGTTTTTACTAAATGAAAGAATGTTCCAAAGAGAGAGAGAATTACATGATGATCTTTTCGAGTAGATCTGTTTATTTCAAAGTCATTAACATTAATGATCAGTGATATTTGTTGTTTCATAACTACTGGAAGGAGAGATCTATATGTTTGATTCTGCCAATAATCCTAGTATTAAGTCTTCATCACATTTCCTTGGTGGGGATGGGAGCAACAATCTTCTGGGGGTCGTGAGTTCCCTATAATTGTGCATTTGTGCACACATGTATTTGCTGCAGATATGACCCACTCCTTTTTTTAAAATTAAAAAGTATTTAAAAGTACATCACTAAATTAAGGAAAAGAGTATGGCATTAATTTATGCTTGGCAATATAACTGCATGAACCAAAATAGTGCCCATAGCTAATGCATTCATTATTTTGAATTAATTTTATTATTATGAAAAGGATTGCTTTTTATGCATGGGATGAGAACTAGAAAATTTGGGAAATCTCAGTGTATTGTGTCAATCTGCGTAAGTCTGAAACAAATATTTTTGCTGTATGACTAGACTTGCCCAGACAATAGAGATGTTTCCACTCACTGGTCGTAGTATACTCTCACTTCGAAAAGCTGAGAAATGTTGCTTTTTTTTTTCATTAAGGTTCATTAAAGGGAATGCATTGTAAGTCACAGATTATTTTGTTAGTGAAGCATAAGCATGAGTGTAATCCCTTATACGTATTTCCATAAGATAATACAAAGTGTTCTACCCTTAAAGAAATATTTATCTTTTATATAGAATATAAAAGATAAATATATACATAAATATACAGAATATATTTACAGATTATACATTATACGTAAATAAATGTTATTTACATATAATATATATGTATGTGTGTATATATACATATATATAAGCACTTTGTCTTTGGCATTTTGGAGACTATGCAATGACAAAAGAACAGAACACTTTGGGATAAAATTAGTTTATGCAAATAATGCAATAATGTCATTTGGAATATAATTTAATTGAACACCATTGATTCGAGTTTGAATAGAAATGATGTAATTTAATTTCAAAGTAATTTTACAATCGACTCCATTCAATGTGTCTGAAATATAGTATATATACTTTGGCTTTATTTTTGTTTGCAATGTTGTAATTGTATCATGTTTTCAATCAACCATATATATCTACTTGTTGAAACTAACTCTACTTTTTGTTCATTATTTTTCTAATTTTCTTTTCTCAGGTCTTTATAGTGTGATCACAATGGAAGCAGTGAGACCTTTCAGGTTGAATCCCGCATGGGAAGAAAATTCAAGTACTACCATGTTTGACTCCAAAGATGTAAGATTAAATTTAAAAGGGGTTTAATGGCACTTGGTGTGAAACTGTGATATAAATATCTGCACAATGCTATTTCATGCCACCGTGAAACTTTCTATTCATATATAAAATAAACTACCTAGACATTTTACTTTCAAGTATCAGAAGGCGAATGCTCTTTGGATGTGAAGTATGCAAACACTCCTGTAGAAGGAGTAACCTGGCTTTTAGGGCTTTGTGAATGTGGCCTTTCAGACAGATAAGTGAGGATCAAGCAGGCTCAGCAACCTGCTCCTACATCCACTGCATGAAAGCTGTTGAAACACAAGGAAAGTAAAATGTGATTCTGTAGTTTTCTCTCTGAAAGTAAATATAACCTATATTGTAGAAGCATTATGTTTTATCATACTAAAAGGAGCAAATTTTTCCTTAAAATGATAGAATTTTTTAAAATGTGAAGCTAAACCCTACTTTTTTCACACAAAGGAAATGTGATAGTTTTAATCCTTGACTTTAGGAGATTCAAGGTTACAGTTACAACCTGCTTGAACTTGAGAAAGAAGGAATAATGATGACATTGAATAGATTCAGAATGAGAGCTTCAGTGAGTTCACAGATTTGAAAGAGTCCGCTAAAACTGTTGATGCTTGAAAAGAAATTGGGTTGTGTCTAAAGAAATGAAGCAGAGAACAAAAGTAAATTAACCAGTCAGTTTCTTTGTCTCAAGCTGGTCGCCAGAGAAGATTTTTTAAAAAATGAATGGATCAGAGATCTCACCATTAAATTTCAGATACTTACATAAGTATACCAATGATACAAGGTAGAACATAACATAGTTAACAAAAAGGAAACATAAAATATTTCACTGATTGAAGAACATGTAATTTTCTTTGTGAGGCCAAAGGAAGGGAAAGACAGAGAGCTTCAAATAAGAGGGGACATTGGTTCTGTACTTTGAAAAGTGGCTGTGTATGTCTTTGATAGTGTAAGCGACTGTGCAGAGTGGGAAATTTCAAGATCATGTTCTGCATGGCCAGGGTGCACAGTACACGGAAGTGTAGAGTGCAACAGCCTGAGAAAGAATTTGACTCGTTTGTAGAAGACCTTAAAATGCAGGCTAAGATATGGGCTAATTATGGAGACGACAGAGGTTCGTCAAAGTGTGTGTATAATTGAGAGACATGGCCAGAACACTGATTGTAGGGACAAAAACAGTTGATGTGCACGCAGCCTGTATCTTTGTACCAGGCTCCTACCCAGAATGGCCCTATGATTCTGTAGTCACTATCTCAGAAATTATAATGATTTTATTTTTTTATAGGAGAAATGTAATGAGATAATGAAGCATATGTGTGGGAATATTCACCCTTACGCATCATCTTATGCACAAAATTCCGATTGACCCGGGCTGCATGCAAGTTCAGCTAGAATTAAACCAAGGGCAAGATTAGTATGTTATGTGTAGAATGACTGCTAAGAAGGGACATGGACAACCTAAGAGGCCACACTTTGCACTTAAACTAGAATTTGTACATCACAAACAAAAAGAAAGCAATTCTATTTCAAGAAACACAAACAACTGGGGAATCCTACCATAGGCTTTCTTACTCATTATACTTTCAAAAGGGAAAGATAGGACAACCCAGAGGACCATTTTCTTTCGATCATTCCTTGTCCACCAATAAGCCAAATGTAGAGCACATCGGTAGAATGTTCATATGTCAATAATTAAATGAAAGTAAAAACAGTTGATTTAGCTTTGTCCAGCACTTCATTCCATTAGGAATTATATATATATATATATATGTAAATATGTATGTAAATGTATACATGTTAAAGCTGCAAAATACGCAGTATCTAATGTTGATGATCTGCATGCAAGTTACATGCTCTTATATTTGCATGTACAACTGAAATGGCCAAAATAAACAGTTCATGCTAATAATTTAGATCTTAACTTTTACTTAATTAAACCAATCTTAAGTGGTTTAAAGATAAAAAAAAAAAAACCATGAAAAGGAGGAAGGAGTAGAGAAGTGCTTTTCTTTATTCTACCCACTGAGTACGATTTAAATACTTAGATATTTTATATAAAGCAAACATAGAAGACTGAAATGTGGAGAGAAAAGGCAGAAGAGTTAGAGACCACAGGACTTGAGAAATGACACAGTGGTAAGTTTCCTGGGGTTTTCATCATATCATCTATATATCCTAAACGTAGAGTGGAAAAAAGCCAGCACCTAAGGTTGCAGGAAAAAACATAACAAACAAGTCAACAAACAAACAAACAACCCCTTCTCTTCAAAACACCAGCAAAACAGTAGCCTTGCAAGGCAAAACGTTTTAGACAATAATCTCTCTATTCCAGCCAAAGGCCAAAGGAAAACAAAACTGAGCCCCACCGCATTCAGGTCAAGGAACTTTTCAAGAGGAGCCTCAACCTCCACCCGCCCAGAGAATAATGAAGCACTCCTCCTCTCTCATCGGGGGCGATGTCAAAGGTGGCCTACTGCAGATTCAGGACTTTCAAACCTCCTGCTGATGTCACGGCCACCCCCTCCATGGCCTCAGATGCAGGCCATGTGGGCAGTGATGTCTAGGCAGTCCCACCCATCCCCCTTCTGGGTGGTGTCAGCAGCGGCCCAGCAGAGAGACTGAATTGGTGGCACTCCTACCTGGTAACAACATGGAAGCCCTCCCCTTATCAGGTGTTAACAAGGACCAATTACGAAACTTGGACTTTTACTCCCACCCGGAAGTAATAAGGTAGCAGTCCCCTCTCCTCTACCAGGAAGATATGAGAAGCAGCCTGTTAAAACAGAATATTTGAATTAGACCGAGAGTCTCAAAATGTAATAGCCAAGATGGAGGAGCCAAGATGGCGGAGAGGAAGGGAGCTCTGTAAACTTCATCTGCCCCATCGATCAAACTGAGAAGGACACTGCTCTCATCTGCAAGAGCAGAAGGAGAAAATACGGACTCCAGAAGGAAGAGAACCTGAAGGATACCTGAGTGAGTGAGTGCGAACTGGGGAGATTGGAAAACGGGCCAGCCGGA
>PJEM01010841.1:27918-59161 GCA_004023845.1 Helogale parvula | reverse complement strand
GCAGAAGGAAATGTAGATCCAGTAAATTTCCTTATAACTTGCAGCACATTAACCTGAGGTGAGCAGAATAGAACATTCCAGGACCTCCCTACTGTCTTAATGCTGATGCTTTGCTAGAGGGGAAAACAGCCTTAGCTTGCCAGTAGCTGGGCCTCCGCATCTTCTGAGTCCTCTTTAGCATGTGAAAGTCTTTAGGAAACATCCCTTATTACCTGTAAGTCCCCAACTCCCAAGTACATAATCAGTCTCTCCTCACAACCCTAGAGCAGCTCGGCCTGCCCAGGGCTCCTGCCCCCGCGCCTTAGTAAAATCACCTTTTTGCACAGACTTCTCAAGAATTCTGTCTAGGCCATCGGCTCCGGACCCCGCACCACCCCCAAACCACATCAATACAGATACTGAAAAATTATTAGGTAAATTTCAACACCCATTCCTGACTTAAAAGTTCAAGACAA
This sequence comes from Helogale parvula, assembly GCA_004023845.1. Classification (NCBI taxonomy): domain Eukaryota; kingdom Metazoa; phylum Chordata; class Mammalia; order Carnivora; family Herpestidae; genus Helogale; species Helogale parvula. Next base: position 58,706 of record PJEM01010841.1, on the reverse strand, counting down.
TAGGATTAATGAATACTTCTTTAAACACATACACACACACCACACCACACCACACCACCCCCCCCCCCTTAAAAGCCAGCAGCTTAAGCAGCGTATTTAATGGGAAACCACTAAAGGCATTTCCACTAAGAGCACAGCTGGTCGCCATTCCCACTGCTACTCAATGCTGTCGAGCTGTCTACTGGCAGAATGGGAATGCAGTTAGTTGAGAAATATCAATCAGAGACATAAAATTTGGAAGAGGAGTAAAACAATCTCTCTTTGCAGATGACATGAGTATACTTAGAAGACCCCAAGATTCAATGACAAACATCAACCTATTAAAAAATTGTGGTACTCGCAAATGAATAGACAAATGGATCAGTGTGGTACAGTACAAAGTCCAGAAATAAACCAAATCACATAAGGACATTTAGTAGATGATAAAGAATGCATTTCAGATCACAGGCAGAAAGATAGACTTGCTGATAATGGTTCAGAAACAATATTCCTAGAACTGAAGAGAGTCTGGGCCTTGCTCTGGAAAAGGCTGAGGCTTCAGGGAGCTTTGGGGCTCGTTTGATTTTCTTTGCAGACCAAGCTGTCTCCACATCAGGAATAAGACTGTCTCATTCGTGTGTTCACTGCAATTACATTTTTAACTTTTCCTTTGCGTTCACAGCTTGGCCAACAGCGTGGCATGGGAGGCCTGGCTTTTGGCCTGTCCCGCCTTTCAACGTGCCTTCCTCACTGAGCTTATCCACGTCTAGCTTTTGATTTAAAGTGAGATGCCACACTCTTCCTCCACTTGAACACTTAGAGGTCAATGTAGGTTACTAATTGGCCTAATTTCAATGCGGTTGTGTCCTGGGGACTAGAACGGCCCACGGAGAGGGAGGGAGAGAGATGGGGAAAGGCCAGGGAGTGGCGCTGCCAGAACACAGACAATGATGGATTAAGTTCGCTCTCGTATGCGGGCACAGTTCTTGGCACCCCAAACCAATCACAATGGTAACATCATTGATCACGGAGATCGTCACAACAAATATAATGACAATGAATAAGTTTGAAATATTGTGATAATTACCAGAGTGTGATACAGGACACGAAGTGAGCCAATGCCGTTGGAAAAATGGCGCCAGCAAACCTGCAGGACGCAGAGTTGTCACAAACCTACAGTTTATAAAAACCAATGAAACCCATAAAGCAAAGCTCAAGAAGACAAAGTATGTCTGTGTATCTTGTGAGTATGTTCCTAGGAGACAGATTGTTGACTTGTCAGGTTATGTAGATATTTAACTATTGGAGGTAATGAAAACTGTTTTTCTCATCTTAGTCCCTTGAGGCTATGGTGACAAATTACCATAGACCGGGGGCTTCTAAACAACAGAAGCCTATTCCTCGGTTTTAGAGCCTGGGAAGGCCTGGATCCAGGTGCTAGCAGCTTCCATTGTCGGATGAGAGCTTCCCGGTTCACCGACCGACCACCACCGTCTTCTCACTGCGTCCTCGCAGGGCGGAAGGACGGGAGGTCTCTCTGTGGTCTCCTCAAAAGGGCACTCGTCCTATTCAGTAGGGACCAACTCATGAACTAATCACCTCTCAAAGGATCCAGCTCCAAAGGCCATCACACTGGAGGGCCAGATTTCAACGTACGGATTTGAGGAACACTAACCTTCAATCCATAACCTTCTGCCCCGTCGTATTTCAACGAGTCCAAAGGCCTGAGAACCGGGCAGCCAGAAGACCCATGTTCCGGCGTGAGCAATCAGACTGGAGGGGCTGAATTCTTTCTCTGCCTTTTGATCCTATTTAGACTCTCAGCGGCTTGGATGGTGATCACCCACCCAAAAGGCTTTACTGAGTTGACTAATCCAAGTGCTGATTTCATCCAGAAACACCCGCACAGGCACTCCTAGAAACAACGGTTAGCCAGTTATCTGGGTACCCCGTGATCCGGGCAAGTTTGCGCACGAGGCTCACCACCACCGTCTCTTTGGGTGATGTATGGATACCGTGTGCTCAAGTCTTCTCCAACTGTGTTGCGTCTGTACGTTTAACGTTTATCCTAGCAAGTGGGAAGAAGCTTACTGAAGTAATGGCTTGCATTTTTGTATCACACTGAACTTGAATATCTCTACATGTTTGGATTTACACATTTGTATTTATTTATTTATTTATTTGACTACCTGTTTTTCTATTGGGTTGATGTGCTTGACTTAATGTGGGAGTTCTTGATACATTTTTTTCTTTTTCTTTTTAGTTTCTTGCAATTCAGTTATTTGAACTGCAGTTAACCTTTCTCCGCATAATTTGTGTTTTCATTTTAAGCTATAATTTGGTTACAAGGAACTATTCGTTTCATATGCACAAACCCGTCAACGTTTTCTTGACCCGGTAGCATTTCTGTGTCCTATTTAACCAGTCTTTCCAAGCGTTGCTGCACTAATATACAGTCTCATGATAGGGCCGGACCACTCGGTCTCTTGTGGATGAATCCTCATCCTCTGAATTACTCTTGACATCATCATGACTCCCGGACTGCATTTCCCAGGCACACTTCCCACCCACCTGTCTGCAGCTCAGTTTCATGAATCAAAAGCACTGGTGGGAGACTGGAGCACAAAAAAGATGGCGTAGCCAGGTCACTTCGGCCCCTCTCTTTCTACTTCCGGCATCATCTCCTGGAGTCCCTGCATATTGTCCTTGACTTCAGTTCTCAGGGAACAGGGCTGGTGTGATTAGATCTTGGGTCTAGATAATTCCAAGTCCCCTCTCTTTCCAAAGGTATGATGCTTTGCTTTTCTTTTTTTTGCAAGCGTTTGAGGATATCCTCATGTGTACAGAGCATTAACTCTGTGAATGGAAGTTACATTTTAGTAAAATGATGCCAGTGGATGGTGAGTAGCAAAAGGGGAGGCCCTCACATGTCTGGGCTCAGATTTCTGCGCTGTGCTCGCTCGCGCTCTGGACCACAAAGATGGTGGACCGCGTTAGCTGCAGTCCTCGACTTACCTCGGCAGGTGGCTTCAGTCAGTGTTGGGCACTGGGTGGGGAGTAGAGGAAAGAAGCCCAAGTGAGGCAGGTATTACTCGCCCCTGCTTGGTCTTGGCTGTATGTATCTCCTCGGTGCATCACATGCCTCCAAGGGCAGGACGGCTGGGGCCTCAAATTCTTCCAGACGGTCGGGCCTTAAGCTTTGTGTGGCTTTCCACATTGATAGTCTCCGTCCCATTGACCACGTCAGCTCTTCCGCCATTAAGGTAGCCAATTTACTGCATTCGATTTCTCCACATTATTCCCTAGGATAGTACATACAGGTTCCTGATTGATTCATAGATTCTACTGAGATTTTACATTTTGTGTTTGACATTTATATCCTTGATCTTTCTAGTGTTAATCTTTATCCAACTTCATGTTTCCTTCCTGAGGATACTATATTTTTTTCCTATCTCAATTGACTAAGTAGCTTGAACCGAACTCTGCCCTGAATGACACCCCTGTCTCCCATCCAAGTACTAACCAGGCCCGACCCTGCTTAGCTTCCAAGATCAGAGGAGATGGGCACGTTCAGGGTGGTATGGCTGTAGACAGTGACACCCCCGTCAATACACAAATACCAGTCTTCTGAGCTCTCCCTTCTGTTTACTTACCTCTCGTTTTTATGCCAGTGCCTGCATTGTAACAGGATATCCATTCCTGGAGAGTCTGATAAGTTCTGCGAGCTTTACGGGCAGCCCTCTCCTGATCTGTAGGAAAAGTGCCTGTGCTGTTACAGGCCCTACACACTTACGTACAATTTTACCAAAAGTTCTTGGAGATGTTTTCAAGCTCTTGAAGAACATTGTTGGAATTAGTATTAGAATTACATTGAATTCATAGATCACTTCAGGAAGAAATGATACCCTTGAGATATTAAGTCCCCCATCCAAAAAATTATATACTTCTCCATTTATTTAGGTCTTTAATATCTCTTTTGAAAATAGGCTATTTTGTCATTTTACCTTTTCTAATATTTTTGGAAAGTTTGTATTTTTATCTGTAAGTTATGACCATTACTATGTCGTTTAAGAGCTTTGTCTTTCTTTTTTTTTTAGACAATCTCCTTCAGTTTTTTAATCTGAGCAACAATAACAGACGACTGTGTATTCTCCCTTCCCTTTCCCCACAACCAACCTTAGTCGGTACATTTCCACCTCCTAGCGTGTACTCGGGCACAGTCAATGGAGTTTGTGCATAAGCACTTTCTCTTTTATTCTTTAATTGCATTTGTGTCTGTCCAGAACCTCAGAACGTGACCTTGCTTAGAAATAGTTCGTTGCCGATGTCGTACTGGGCTAGGTTGGGCCCTATATCCAGTGGCTGGTGTCCTTCTAAGAGAGGACATACAGAGACACAGACAGAGGCAGAGACCGGAACTTCGCAGCCGGAGGCCAAAGAGCTGGGGATTGCCCAGAGCCACGTGGGGTTGGGAAGATGCCGGGAAAGAGTCTTCCCCGGAGCCCTCGGTGCCCACCTGGCCCCTGGTGTCTTGACCTCCCACTGCTGCTCTCCGGAACTGAGAATGCGTTTCTGTTGTCTGAAGCCAAAATGGTTTGCAGTGACTTGTTCTGAGATCGTACGACAAGTCGTGTCTTTCTTTCAGGTCAGGACACACATTTATTTCAGTAATGCACATCCAGTATGTCTTCAAGTCTTTGCCCTCTGTAATTGCTACAAAGACCACCTGGGAAGCCCCCTCTGGTTCTGAGCTAGAATTTCACTGAGGAATATTCCCAGCGGTGGGATTTCTACCGCTAAAAGGTTATAAAAAAAATAACTCAAAAAAAAAAAAATAACTCATTCAATGTCAACGCTGCAGAATCTGAGATCTAGATGTTCGGAGTAAGTTCTTCCCTGTATTCCATGTAGAAACTCACATGCATCACGCATACGAGTCTTACGTGACCGACCGAAGCAGAGGAAGTACGTCCACCTCACGGGTCTGGCTGTTAAGGGACGTCTCTTCGCTGGAGTGATAACACGATGCACGGCAATGTCCGATCTCCTGCGGGCTGCCGTGTGTAGATTTTCCAAGTCACACTGGGAACTCTGTTCTATGGACTCTTACAACAAATCATTCTTGTAAATGGGGTGAATCTCGTAGGAATCCGTGCGGAGGTCAGGACCCAGCGTATGAAATCCTCTACAGGAAGAACTTTGGAAGCATTAGCGTGTCTTCCTCGTTAGTATAGTGGTGAGTATCCCCGCCTGTCACGCGGGAGACCGGGGTTCGATTCCCCGACGGGGAGACAGCAGGTGACTTTTTTACCCCCGTCCTCTAAGAGGAAGAAACTTTCTAGGGGGAGGCTCCGTACAAAGGAGGGCTTCCGGCTCGGATTCCATGTTTCGTTTTAAGGCAATTCCCACGAGGAAGTTGGTCCTCGCCCCCGGCAAGGGAAACCGCGGCCGCCTTCCCTCTGAGATGCCAGGTGCGCCCTGGAAATGGTCTCGAACGTTGACCTGGGGACTTTCATCTGCAGACGCCGCAGGTGCGAGAGAGCTGTGTGTCCAGGCTTAGGCCGCGGGGCGCGGAGGGGGCGGTGTGGGCGGAAGGGGACCGGCACCTGCGCGGCCAGGTGAGGCGACTGAGGGGCGGTCCCGGAGCACCCAGAGGGCGGGACCCGCGCTCGGGGAAGCGCAGCCGAGGGGGCGGGTGGAAGCGCCTCCGAACTGGTCGCGCGGGCTCGACCACGGGTTCGTTGGCGGTGGGACTTGAACTTCTGGCTCCCTGCGGCAGCCGGAACCCAGGCCCGCGGGACCAGCCCCTTACCCTGCTCCGCAGTTACCTGTCCGTGCGGTCTCAGTTCAGGGCAATAGATACCGGATCAAAATCGCTTTCAGGCCGGATAGATTAAAAAAAGGAAAAAGGAAAGGCTACACGAAGTAGCAATTCCCAGTTGCTCCGAATTGGAAGGCGGGAAAGAACGAGCGTCGATGGAGCTGGAGAGAAAATGAAACAACTCCAAATATTTACGACAGAGGAGCGGAAAACACAAGCACCTTGAATCACACATACCCATGCTTGAATTTAGACTGCGTTGCCTACACAGTGAGTGCTGTCTTAGGGGATTTGTCCCCTCACGCCCCTCCCTGCACCCGTACATTTAGGACCACAAGCTCTACCCCATGACGCTTGAGGAGATGAGTAAATGAGTGATTAGTGGGACCCTGGTTAGCAATCTGAAGACAGTCATGCTTGAGATTACCTCTTCATGAAGCAAAATGTATTTGAATTGCTATGGACAAACGTCAATTGCATTATGATCAATTATCTACAAGTCAACTTCTGCCATACAAACTCTGGAATAGTTTAGTAAATCGAAATTCTGTTAAAGGTGCACACTCAGAACCAAATAATATCCGGAAGTCTGGTAGACACTGTCCAACACTTCCCTGAAAGGACACCCAATCAGTTTCTGGGGCCTCTTTCCGAGACGTTGACGGGTTCCCCTGACCCATGTGAATCTTCACAGGCCAAGGTGCTTGGGATTACTGGGTATTTTGTGAAATGCAGATCCTCCTCTGGTGGATAGAGTGTGCGTCTGGAGGTCCTGGATTTCTAACGAGGTCTCTGGCGATGGGAGATGTTGGTCATGCAGGAACCACACTTGGAAAAGCTCTCAGTGAACCGTAGAAATTTGCCGGAAGCTTCTAAAATCCCTGACGGAGGGTGGGACCCTCTACCAGTGATATTAGAATGTCTGGAGGTGGGAGCCGGCCCTCAGTGGGTGCTGGACATTCCCAGGTGATCTCGACAGGCCTCAAAGCTTGGGGACCGTTGCTCACTTCTCTGTCATTGCCTATTCTGATGCTGTTAGTCACATTTCATTGTATTTCATATAAAATAGAAACTATTTATATAGCATTTAAAAAACTGGTGACCCAGCATAGATCTTATTGTTACCACCCTTCATGTAACACCGCCAGTAATTTGGTGTTTCTCCTCCAAATCGTATGGTCACCACAGTGTGCAGTGGGGACAGCATGCTTTAATTCCGCCCGCTTCACCTGCAGAGACTCGAGCTGGCAAAGGAGGGGCGACAGGGAAGGAAGCAGCGAGGAGAGAAAAGGAAGGGGAGGCAGCGGCGAGGCGGAGGAAAGGAAGGAGGGGCACGTGAGCAGAGGAAACCCCGGCCGGAACGTGAGCGGTGCTGCAGAGGTGGTGCCAGGGAAACGGCCTTTCCAGCTGAAGACGCCTGGGAAGCGGGCTCACCGCCCTTTTTTCCGGCTCCGAAGAACCTGGGAAATCTCGATGACAAAGGGCAGAAAGAACTTGAAAGGGGCAACAGATTCCTCTGTCCTGTCATCTCAAGTCAGCGTCTTTCCCTGCCTTTCCTTCTCCTGAGGCTCCTCCTTGCGCACCGCAGCCAGGGGACACAGCTGTCCTCGAGCTCAGGAAGGAAGCTGGTGTCCTGCTCCCCCTGCCCGGTAGGAGTGAGCGATCTCCCAGGGCCCCTCCGCCCCGCCCTACAGCCCGCTTTCTGCAGCCACCGATGGAATCCAGCGAAATCACTCCCAAGTGGAGCCTGCTTCTTCGAACTCGACTTTTCTTGGTCGTTTCCCATGTAATTGTGCACGTAAATCGCGATTTAACAAATGCACCGTGTGGAGGTTCAATGATCTGCTGAGCGGTAAGGGGCTCTGGCACCTGCCCACGCCTCTAGGAAATCATCCGCTTGGGGGCGCGAGTGTCCCCGCCGCTCGCCTGGGAGGTGTCCTCCTCCCCCGCCTGAATGAAGACTCGAGAGTGTAAGAGTCACCTTAAGGTGGCGACCAAGCGGCCATTTTGCTGTAGGTCGGAGAACTCTGTGCACCCCACTTCTCACCTGCATACCTGGAAGGTCCCCGCCAGTTTGAAAACAGCCAATCATGAAGCCCCAGCTTCCCATCACCCTGACAGAGGAGGCAACCTATTCCATCCCGCCACGTCCCTGAAAGGCCCTTATTTGATAATCTGCCCTCCCAAGATCAAACCCGGAACCCCCTCACCCATAAAAAACCCTGCCCCTCCCCAACCAGACGCGACTTCCCTGACTCCCCACTCCTGGGGTCACGGACCCTGGCTCCGGAATCGCAGATCCCAATAAAGGCTTTCTTGGCTTCATAACTTGGTCTCTTTCTTTCCTCTCATCTCTGCCTCCATCTATTAAATCTTACAGAGAGCAGGCCGGAAATTCAGTCTGGAGAACAGCAGACTTTTGATCCTTTAATATGTGTTTCTGTGGCGGACGCAATTCCACGTCCAGAGGCAGAGGCTTCCCGCGCCCCCCCCCCCCGTCTGCGGGAGGGTGTCTGAGGTCCGGCCGGGGGGAGGGGCAGCCGCTGCGGCTCTCCAGACGCGTGTTCTCCTCCTGTGGACATTCCCCGGGGGGTGAGGGGTGCGGTGACGAGGCACGTGCTCTCTCACAGTATCCACCAGGCAAAAACTTCGACTTTTTAATTTAAAAACCATCTAAGGCCTTACAAAAAACTATAATACTGTACACAGAACAAATGGAAAGAACCTCCTTTCCAGAGCTTCTACGGAATGTTTAAATCCCCAGGGGAAAAAAAAGGAGCGCTATCCCTCCCGCCCCCCTTCAAAGGCTTTAAAGTAACCTCCATGCCCAACCTGGGCTTGAACTTACAACCTCAAGACCCAGAGTTGCACTACCCTACTAACTGAGCCAGCCAGGCACCCAAGGGAGAGTGGCTTTTTAATGAAAGCACAAAGCAGATGTTGAACTCGATTTCAAAATGTGTCTGGATTTTAGTTTTTCAGCGATGCTCTGTAGTGGGCAGGAAGTGTGAACACGCTGGAGGAAGCCCAGAGATGGAAATGGTACTCCGGCGTGGTGTAAAAGTGCACCCCACCTTCTAGAGCGTCACCCCCACATTATGCAAGGGAGCATTAAAAGGGCAGATTGCATAGTAACTCACTTAAGCGTTTTTTGTTGTCTTTCTTCCTATCGCCCACAATTCTCCATTTGCTTGCAAAATCTAGGGATGAGCTTAGTTCGTTCTTAGGAGGAATAATTAAATGAAGCTAGATTAGGCCTTAACGTGGGTAAAGATGATGCGTTCCTGTGGACAACGTGCAGGGTCCCTCTTCCACGTGTGGCTGATAAAAAGGAAGCTTCTGACGCCTGAACAGGGACTTGAACCCTGGACCCTCAGATTAAAAGTCTGATGCTCTACCAACTGAGCTACCCAGGCCCTGTTCAGCATGGTTCATTTGTCTTACAAATAATGACATTCCCGGAAGAATTTGAATTACCAGGAAGAGCAGAGGTGATCCAAGGTTTCAAGAACTACCAGGGCCCCCAAAGTGTGGCTCAACCACCTGGGTCATTCAATCCTTAAGCAGACCGTGTAACCGCCACTCTGGACATTCATTAAACAGCTGGCTGATGCGCACAACTACAGGGAGAATGAAGGTTCTTCTTGGAGCCGGTCACTGCCGCAGGGGGTCGCAGTTTGGGCCAGAAGGACCTTCGGAGACCGTATTTACTCCTCGGGTGTTTGCAGAGAGACGCAGGCTCCCTCCCGCACCGGTGGGGGGACCCCGGACGGGGCTTCTTAGGAAGGATGAGAAGGACTGAAGCGCCTCCTGGTGAGAATGAAGAGAAGATGGAGAAATAAGAGCAGGGTTCTGACCCTGACACACAGCGGGGGAAGTAAGCCTGCTTGTCCCCCGCGGGATTGTCCCCTGGGTTCCGAAACGGAGGTCTGGGTTCTTTAGGGCCACGCGGGGGTGGCAGGGCCGCCTGCAGCTTTCTCCCCCCACGCTGCATCGCGACGTTATTATTATTATTATTCGTTATTATCGGTTCGTGAAACATTTGTTGAGCACCATAGAGAGAGCCAGCCCCGGACTGTCTAACCCAGGACTACTTAACTACTTTGAGCCAATACTTCCGTTATCATTAATTTAAGACAGTATTTATTGGGTCTTCTATCCATGAAGACAAATGCAACTTCGACCAAATATGAAGAAAACCATACAGCAAGTTCATGCAGTACCCTTGATGCCAACTACTATGAAGTCGTGTGTCCGTGTTATTTTGTTGGAGAAACTGCACACAAAATGTCAGGAATTAAAAATAACGCGACAAGCATATGCCTGGGGGAATAACATTTAGACGTTTCGACCTAACCGAAACAACGGTCCAGCCGCCGCTTACCAGGGGGCCCGGCGCAGCGGCGCTAAGCCCTGCCCTCCGCCTCTCTCGGCACCTGCTACCTTCCGAACGTAAAGGTGGGGGAGAGGCGCGAGCCCCGCGGAAAGCCTGGCGAGGAGGGCTGGCGGCCCACGCTCTCCCCGCCCCCGCCTCCACCCCGGCCTGGGCGCGGTCCCCGGATACCCCTGGGGGCCCCCGGTATGCCCTCGGGTGCGCGCGGATCGGGCGTCGGGCTCCGCGCCTTATCCCCCGGCCTCCAGCAAGCCCGCGGTTCGGCCCCCGGCGCCGCGCAGGCCGCGCTCCGGGTTGGCGCTCGGCCGCAGGTGCGGCGCGCAGACAGCGCCCCCTGGCGCCCAGACAGCACCTCCTGTGCCCAGACAGCCCAGGAAGTGCCCTATCACCCGCGGTGTCAGGATGGCCGAGTGGTCTAAGGCGCCAGACTAAAGCGTCGCTTCCCGTCCTGGGGCTTCTGGTCTCCGCATGGAGGCGTGGGTTCGAATCCCACTTCTGACACATTCCTCTTTTAATCCTTCGATCAAAGGATCAAACTCTAACTTTCAGAATCACGTAACCTCGTTTTTAGGCAGCAGTAGCGGTTCTTCCCTGTTGTCCCTGTTACCACCCGCATTTCACCCGTTTTAAGTCAGCGCGTGTGCATATCCTTTTCCTCTGCCTGCCCTTCCTTCCTATAGCCTTTCTTTTTCTTTCTCTTTCCTTTCAATATGGATGATGTTTATGAATATCAGGATTAAAATGCAGGTCTGATACTGTGGATGAGGTGAGGTTCTAAGTTCCTGTCTCCAGTATTTGAACTGCTCTGTGAGCAGGTAAGGAGCAGGTGTTTGGGCACCCTCCGCCCTTCTGAGTGTCCCTCCTCCCCCCTGCCTTCGCCGCAGCCTCTTTTTCTTCTCCCACGATCTTCCTCTTTCTTCCCCTGCACACCTTCACCCCATCACTTCTCCCTGACGGCCTCGGGGCGTGGGCTGTGCTTGAAGAGTTTGGATGTGACATTGTGATATATTCTGTGGCAGATGATCAGTGAGATATGAGAGGCGGAAGGGTTAGAGCGGTGACGCTCAACCAGGGGTGATTTTGCACCGGGTCCCACCCTCAGCAATGTCGGCAGTACACCTGATGCTGAGTTTGTGTGTATTTAAACACATACATACAGAGATACAGTAAAGTTCATTTAAAAAGCAGTATACAAATGGTAAAAAAATATATATATGAGATATTCATCTTTAATTGATTTATCTGTAGGAATAGAACATACAGTTCTGGGGTGAAAATACATTCAAAAGAGCAAAATTAGATTTTTTTTCCCTGCAAAATTACCAAGTTATTTGTGCCAAATTAACCAAGATTCTTTCTGAATTGCCAAAATACTCTATTGCCTCTTTGTACTCCTGGTATGTTTTAAATAATTTGAAGAAAATCTACTTATTTTTAAGTTCCCAACATCACTGTTATTATTGCTGTGGATTTACATGCTATCTGTTTTTTTTTTTAAAGAAACTATGCCTCATTTTTACAAAATTATGACTTGTGTTCCTGTTTTGTCTCCCAGGACAATTCCTCTGGACTTGATTTTCTAAATTCAGAACAGTAAAATCCATGAAGACGTCTTTTGTGCCTAAATTCTTTAGGTTTTCTAGAATGGCCTCCAAATAACACAAAGATTTGTTCTTCACTTTAAGAGGAAGAAGTATAGAAATAATTAGTTTTGCTTTGTCATTTTTCAGACTTTAACTCAGAAGTATAGTGAGAATTCTTTTATTTACCAAACTTAGGATTTAAAAAAAAAAAGACTAACATCAAAAAGATCTTTCTGGGTTAATTATGTATAAAGGTATTAGTCAGTGAGCTGCTGCAACAAAGCAAATTGGGCAGCTGACACCACTGAAATTTGTTTCACATTCTGGGGGCTAAAGGTCTAAAGTCAAGATGGGGGCAGGGGTGGCCCGTCTGTGGGCTGTGAGGGAAGGTCTGCCGCGACCTCCCTCCTCCTGGGCTCCTGTCGGGCCACCTGCACGTTCACGTGGGTTTTTCTGTCTCTTCATATCTTCCCCACTCTATGCATAGATGTCTCCGTGTCCAAATTTCCTCTTTCTAGGCAGACACGAGGTCATCTTAACCTAATGGATTGCATCTGCCATGACCCTATTTCCTCGCATTCCGAGGTCCTGGGGATTAAGTCTTCAACATATGAGTGGGGGAGGGGGACACAATTCAATTCATAAAAATAAACTACATAAATACACATAGATTTCAATGATCTTTTATTTCTCAGCTTATAGAAAACATATTTATATTCAAAAATAAATATAGGTATAAAAATAGTCTGTAACGTGACTATCAGTCAGTCCGCGACAATTATAGTGCACTTCACGGTTACAACAGAGGTCCTGGAGATTTGGCAACATCCTTGTAAGGATCTTGTAAGTTTACTGATAATGCATTTACTTACTTATTTATTTGTTAAGATATTGAGAGGGGCGTCTGGTGGCTCAGTCGGTTCAATGACCATCTTTAGCTCAGGGCGTGATCTCACAGTTCGTGGGGTTGAGCCCCCACATTGGGGTCTGTGTTGACAGCTCAGAGCCTGGAACCTGCTTCTGAGTCTGTGTCTCTCTCTCTGCTCCTCCCTCACTCCTGCTTTGTCACTCTTTCTCAAAATTAAATAATAAAACATTTAAAAACTAAAAATAAAAGATATTGAGATACCTTGAATATTTCCTCCCCTCACACACAATCACATTGCTGCACCATCAGAACCAAGCCAGGTTCTAAGCCTGCTTCTTGTCAGTTGGACCTTCATTTAGTTATGTAACTATAGTTTTATACGAAATGTATTATTATATTTGCCAAACACAAATATAATTGAAAAGGAAATCAGGGCTGCCAGCAGTGACTGTATTTCTTTCACTTATTACTATATATTTGAAATGTAACTTAGAGAACAGTGTATGGTAGATGCTCTTCAAATGCTTTTTTTTTTTTTTAAACTTTATACATTTTGGGGAAACTGAGTGGCTCAGTTAGTTAAGCACCTGCCTCCATTTTAGCTCAGGTCATGATCTCATGGGTTCTGGGATTCTCTTTCTCCCTCTCTCTCTGCTCCTTTCCACTCATGCTCTCTCTCAAAATTTGATATATTTATAGACTGTAATATGATTGCTATTGTAGTGATAATTAGTACATTTATCATGTTATGTAATTATCATTTCTTTTTAGTAGTTGGAAAAATTAAATTCTGGTCTTTTAGCAAGTTTGATGATTACAATATGCCTATTAATATGTCTATAATATTGTCTATGTTTATTTGTTTTTTAAAAGTGGGCTATTTCACTTTATATAGGAACCTGAAGGGTTTTTTTTTTTTTTTTGGTAGTGTTTCAGCCACTTGGTCTATGAATGATGGGCCAGCAGATAGAGCCTCAATCCTCACTTTATGGTTATTTCTGTGGATATTTTTAGTCAGTGACAGTCCGCTATGTCAGGAAGAATTGGGCAAAGCCAGTTTAAAGCTTTTTTTTAATTAAATCTATTTTAGGAACAACCATTTCCTCCAGCTTTATTTCTTATTCTCACAGACTTTCTCCTTTCTTGCCAAGAAAGAGGGGTCACTAAAACTTGTTCAGACAGGTTTGGTGCCTTCTTCAAATCTGTGTAGATCTAATATCCCCTTGGTCCTCTGTATTATTATTAATCTTATTGTTAGTCATCAAAGTCCAAACTTATGAGCCTTCCTTCATCAAAATCTGCATCAACACCTGAGACCAGAGTCCGTTCAGTATCCTTCCCTCATGACAAGTCAGCCATATTCACCTCTTGCTTCCACATGCACAATGTTAGCCTACTTTATTTAAAATTTTTTATGTCTTTATTTTTATTTTGAGAGAGAGAGAGAGAGACAGATCATGAGCAGGGGAGGGCAGAGAGAGAGGGAGACACAGAATCCGAAGCAGGCTCCAGGCTCTGAGCTGTCAGCACAGAGCCTGACTGACACGGAGCTTGAACCCACAAACCATGAGATCATGACCTAAGCGAAAGTCGGATGCTTAACTGACTGAGCCACCCAGGCGCCCCTAGTTAATTTTACTTTAAATGAATTTGCGCTGCTCTAAAGAACTTCTGAGACAAGAAGCTCTAAGGATGAGAGAAGGTAAAGTTTTAAGTGGAATTCTGAAAATACAGAGCGTCAATGCCTCAAATGTGTTTAGAAAAAAATCCAATTTCTCCCCAAGTGATGAGGCGTTATAGGCACACTAGTCCAAGGTCAGAACCTAGGGCACCTGTGCGCTGTCCAGACTGAGGAGACGCTCACTGAACTTCCTGGGAAGCCATCTTTACCCCTTCATGATTTCCTGTAAGTTCCGTAGGGTGCTGCTCTTCTCTAAGAAAGTCCTGGCATTCTGTTCTTTTCCCAGCTTCTGCCGCAGAAGAGCGGACTCGGTGTGGTTATCCTGGCCTGGGAGGCAGGGCCATCTCGACCACAGTAGACTCAAACCCAGTCACCTCACACCTTCCCTCCAGGAAAGGGCCACCAGCCCCTTCTCTGATCGGTCGGTCACTTTCACTCAAAATTTTGGTTTCCTAAGGAATGCACGAGAGTGGCGTCACATAGAGTCGGGGGCCCGGCGCCTTGGCGTCTTTAGTGCCAACTCCCCAAACCTGAGCAAAAGCCCCAGACGCTTCCTCTCCTCGTTGCGAGAGACCAGATGTGCAGCGATGCCCTCGCTGTGACTGTTTCTCTCTGCGCGCCGGGGAAACGTGCCGACTCATTTCCACGTCTGACCTGTTAGCACGTTCTCGTTTGCGCCGATGCGCCCTGTCTACCCACTGCGCATGTGCAGCTGCATAGACATTCTGACTCCGGAGTCCGGGGGTGGGGCTCTAGGTACATGTTGTAGGGCCGAGGTGACAGTCCAGCTTAGAGTGACAGAATGACTTCTCTCTCCACACTTCTCCAAGGATAAGTTAAGCCCCAGTTCGCCCTGACCTCTGGCTTTCTGGCTCTCTTTCTTCCCCTGCTGTCATATCTAAAGTCCCAGGCCCCGCGGGCTACAGAGAGACGCCACGCCCTCGATTATGAACCTCACTTTTTGGCAAAAGAAACTAACAAACAACCAAAAACTGGCCGTAGTTGCCCCGTAGTGGTTTGTGGAGTGCGCCTCATCTACACACATCACAGTAACTGGTCAGACTTGGAGCTCATTCCAGCATGGCGGGGAAATTGAACTGAAAAGCAACTGAGGAATGACTTTCCCCTCACGTCCTGCGTTACTTCTGCCCCTCTTCCACACAGGAAAGGCGCACTGGAAGGACCGTCCCCACGTGGTGAGTGGAGAGCTGATCCGTCCTGAGCCACCAGAAGAAGGTGGCCAGGAACTGAGCTGGAGACCTTCTGGAGGGACCTTCTGCACTAATTTATAAGAATGGAGGGCTGATGTGCTGCACATAGAAGGTAATGAGGTGGGAGGATTTCCACAGAGATGAGGACACTCTCAGAGAGACAGGAAGAGGAAAGGAAGTCGAATTTCCAGCTGTGTGGCCAGGCCGTGGCTTTGGCTTTCATTTCTGTCCTGTGTCCTGTACCTTCATTATCTCTGAAGATGTCTAAGCTTGATGCTGATAGTGTAACATTAGCAAAATAGCATCTGGTATTCATGTCAGGTCTGAAGAGAAAACATGGTATTACTGAACCATGAGAAAGTTATTTGAGATTGGTAAGGTCTCGGCACATGAGAGTGGCCTGTACACTTTCTTTTTTATTTTTTTATTTTTTTTATTATTTATTTTTGAGACAGAGAGAGACAGAGCATGAGCAGGGAGGGGCAGAGAGAGAGGGAGACACAGAATCGGAAGCAAGCTCCAGGCTCTGAGCTGCCAGCACAGAGCCCGACACGGGGCTCGAACCCAGGAACATGAGATCATGACCTGAGCTGAAGTCGGAGGCACCCCTAGCCTGTACACTTTCAATTAAAAGCAGCAGATACAATTAGGGGGCAGGCAATTGAGGCTAACAGTTTGCAGGAAAGAATAACCTTGAAAACCAGGAAGTGTGCAGAGTCATTGATTGAGAGACACAAACTCAACATGACATCACGAGACAACTGAGATAGCTGTGCTAGGGAACCGTGCAGATAGGCTGTCATAGCTACTCTGTTTCATTGAAAATGCTGCATTCATCCAGGACAGCCATCTGGTACCAACCAACCCAACCAAGTTGTACACGTTCTCTGACTTCGGTGTCACTGGGGTCAGAGCCAAGAAAGATTTTGCCCAAGCCCCTGAAGGGACGTGAATGAGGATGTTTGGCAGAGTTCTATGTCGTGTCAGGAACTAAAATAGCACCTTCTTAGAAGCATTTAAAAAAAATAATAAAAGCTAAAATATGGTAGACACATCCTTTGCGGTTTTGCTCAGCATTTAAATGATATATTAAAAAAATGATGGTTATGGGAAAAAGTCAGGGGCATCTGAGTGGCTCAGTCAGTTAAGCATCTGACTTCAGCACAGGTCATGGTCTTACAGTCTGTGGGTTCCAGCCCCACATCAGGCTCTGTGCTGACAACTCGGAGCCTGGAGCCTGCTTCTGATTCTGTGTCTCCCTCTCTCTCTACCCCTCCCCTGTTCACATTCTGTCTCCCTCTCAAAAATAAATAAACATTAAAAGACACAATTTATAAAGAAAGTAAAAGTCAGAAGTGGAATGATATGTATACAAGGTATAATTTTGTAATATAAAAAGGATATGCACAAAATATTACATATTCTGTAAGAAAACATGTAATCTCTTAATGTAATAAAAAGTAAACAGTTAACACATCAGAATGGTTTCTTCTGAGGAAAAATGACATAGGGAATAGAAAATGCAGATTAAAAAAAATCAATCAGTGGATTAAGAGGGTCCTGAAACAGCCCGTGCATAGTCAGATAATCTAAAAATCTAACAAAAGTACTATGAAATGCTGGAAATAGTGGGTGATCTCTATGGTGCAGTATTATTTTTTAATGAAAATTCTACTTCCATCTGTGAAGGGTTACCTGCGAGGGGAACTCACTATACAGAACGTAGAAAACCAGAAAAAAATCTGTGAAATAGCCACTTGAGAAAAGACGTCAGGAAGCAGGCAGTGTAAGATTGTGACCCACAAAGAGAAAAAGCGAGTCTGTGACTGTGCTGGGCGGGAGAATTTCAAAGAAGAGAAGACCGGTGGTGTTTACCATCCTAGCTCTCAAGATTTAGTGGAAAACTCATAATTAAGAGCGAGCACTGTTGGTGCAGGGATTGACAGCTAACCATGCAACGGCATAGAGAACCAGAAATCATAGGCACGTGTGGGGATTTGACACCAGAAAACAGTGGCGTCGCAGCTACAGTAAGAACCTTGCGCTTTACTGAGAGACCCAGGCAGGAACGAATAGGGGTCAGAGGCTGCGAGACCATCACCTCATCTCACTGCCTGGCCTTCTGGACATGTGACATACATCGTGATATGAGGAGTGTGTGATCAGCAATATTCTGTAGAAGGTTAGTCATTACCCTAGCGGATCGCCACAAAATGGTGCATCATTGCCAAATCATTGTACAAGTTGAAAAGGAAAAAACCCACCGTGTCCCAAGAGCTGGCTCGAGGAAAGGGCTTTATTGGAGGGTTCGTGAACCTCGGCTCACAGGCAGAGGTCAGCCAGGCCTCCCTTTCCAGTGCGGAGGCTGCCTGGTGCGGCCGTGCTGGGAGGTCAGTGGCTATGCGGTCCCGGTTCTTTCCCTGCCAGCAGACAGCAGACCCTCCCAGGGGCCGTCCTAAGGGTGCGCCAGGCCACCTGAGGCCGGGCGACCTGGATGTAAGGTGCGAGGTGTTTATGATACGATTGTACCACCACTGCTATGGGGTAGCACATAGTTTATGTAAAGAATACAACACGCTACTTATGTGAGATGATATTGCACACGAAAGACCGTGCGGAGATCCATATAATCATATGTAAACAGTACATCATATAGATGTATAACAATAATTTATGGAAACTATATATGTATATCTAACTTCTGAAAGGATAGCGAAACTAAGCCCTGTGGAGAGAACTAAGGAATGAGTGTTTGAGGAGAAGCAGACATACCTTTCGGCTCAATCTCCATTTCCGCAGTTAAAGGTGGGGCGTGGATAATTGTTACTGATCTCACCCACCACTCACTTAAAAGCAAATCGAATATTTGGTTAAGTTTCCGAAGCTGAAACTTCAGTGCTGTCAAGGAGTGCATGGGGGAGGGGGGAGGGAGCGGAGTAGGGGAAGGGGAGTAAAGGCTCAGACTGAGCATCAGCAGCTGCAAAGCCCCCGCGTTTTGAATATTCTGGAAGGAGCATTATGGAACCCTGGGCCGTGACCCTTCAGCCAAGGCCGAGGAACCTGTTGGAAGCTGTTTTTCACGACAAAGAAATAGGAGCATTTATTTCCATGTTAAACCTTCCCTAGGAGCGTTCATTCCCTTTCGTCCTGTTTGGTCACCGAGCCGCAGGTGGGGTTGTTCATGAAGAAGGGCCTGAGACCTAAACATCAGAAAGTTGAAACCAAGTGGCTACTTGGTGACAAAAACTCCCAACTCTGGGGGGACTCAAACCCACAACCTTTTAATTCCTCTGGGTGCACGCTAGAAGCCCAGTGCGCTATCCATTGCGCCACAGAGCCTGCACAGGGATGGCCTAGGCCCGAATCCTAAGGTCGTCGATTATGCATTTGTCATCAATACATTTCGGGAAGTTTATTCTGTTCCAATCATCGCGAAAAGTGAAGGAACACAAAACAAGACAAGGTGACGGACACACAGTGCCCTCCTCGGGCATTTCTGATGCTTGCAGTGACCACTGTCATCTGTCTCTAGAAGACAGGGAACAGTCTGAAGAGACTCAGAACCACAGGCTGTTTGCAGCTGCGTAGAGGACCCGAGGGCATCATGCGCAGCGAAATTAGTCAGAGAAAGACAAATGTCATATGACTTCACTCACATGAGAAATACAAGATACAAAACAGATGAACATAAGGGAAGGGAAGCAAAAATCATAAAAACAGGGAGGGACTCTGAAATGTGGAGAACAAGCAGAGGGGTGCTGGAGGGGTTGTGGGAGGGGGTAAGGGCATGAAGGAATCCACTCCTGAAATCGTTGTTGCCCTCTATGCTAACTTAGATGGAAATTAAAAATAATAATCAAATAAATGAAAAACCACGCGGCATTTCATCCGCCGATGCACCGACGCGCTCCCAGCCGCTGGCTCCGCCAATACCGCCAATACCGCCAATACCGCCCCCCCCCCATCCGG
This sequence comes from Helogale parvula, assembly GCA_004023845.1. Classification (NCBI taxonomy): domain Eukaryota; kingdom Metazoa; phylum Chordata; class Mammalia; order Carnivora; family Herpestidae; genus Helogale; species Helogale parvula. The sequence goes on along the minus strand of PJEM01010841.1, from coordinate 39,201 downwards.
GAGGTGCTCACTGGCACGTGTGCTGTTGATGCGATCGGGGGTGCGGTGCGCTGTGGCCCCGGGACTCGAGGGGCAGGGCCGCACCGCCACGCAGGCCGCCAGGCCTGAGCGCACCCGGGCAGCGTGGGCGATTCCGCAGGTTTCCTAACTCGGCCTCTCTCCTGGGCGACCCTGCGGTCCAGCCGCACCGGCTCCTTCGGCGGCCTGGGTCTAGGGGGTTGGCGTCCTGCGGACAGAAAGGGGCGGGTTACGGTTGCGGCCAGTGCGGGGGACCCAGGGCGGCCAGCCCGGGATCTGCGGGCCCCGAACCGCGGGCTGCGGGGATCTGAGCGTCCGGAGGCGGCTGTCGGAAGGAGAGACGACACCTCAGGCTCTTCCCACCGAGCCACGAGCCACGACGTGCTGCGCGGCGACGCCGCCGGTGGGATTCCAGCCGTGACGGGAACGCGAGCGCGGAGCCGTGGAGGTCCTGGGCCTCCGGGGCCTGCAGGGCGCGCACGCGGCGGTCGTCCGGACCCAGTCCCACCCCCGCCTCCGGGCCGCGCCCGGGAAAGCACAGAATGAACAAAAACCCGAACTCCGAACCCATGTCTGCAAAAGTGCAAAGTGGACAGGACGAGAGTGTTCTATGGGAGCTGAAGCCTAAGGCGGGTGGAAAGTTCTCAGCGGTTCCTATTTCTCAATGTCATTCCCGCGTGCGCGCTGACATGATGCAATTATTTTCTCAAGAGGGAGTATCTGAGCCGAGCACAGGCACGAGTCCGCGGGAGGATCGGACCCGGCGATCCAGAGACCCCAAGGACTCCGAGGGCCACTTACCTGAGATACTTAAACCCACACACGTTGCTCTGCAGAAAGTTTAAAGTTTTCCAGGGAAAGGAAGGCTTTCTGGGTGGACAGCAGTAAAAATATATTTGTCGTTAGTTTATGTCTGCACTCAAAACAGTGCTCAGTCGTGAGGGCCCCACAGAAATTAAGACGGGTAGACTACAGAGTAGTTCACATTTCCAGCAGCTCGGGTGGCAGACATCTGCCGCAAACCCCAAACTTAGTGGTCTGTGGGATGAAATAGTCTTCTGGACCTTTTCCCCTCTTATCTCAGTAATATTAAAAACCCATCTGAGAACATGTTTTCACGTAAATACTTTGAGGCAGAGATGGTACCTAACCATTATTTTCCTTATATGTTATAAAGTCCTCTGGGCCACTTCTCCACCGTAGGCTACGCTGTGCACCCACGTTCTCCAGATACGTTGTGGGCTTTTCTAATACACATCAGTGGAATCCAAACAGTTAAGTGGGATGTGAAAGGCCCTGTGATGTTTGGCACAACTGTCATGTCCGCCCCTGTGTCTTCTGAGCTGTGCTGTCTGTCCTGGGGGAACGAGGGTCTCCGGAAACCCCCGTGTCTCAGAGCACAGACTTTGAGTGAGAGCAGAGTTTGGTCCTATCCAAGAATTCCTCCCCTACGGTTCCTGAGCCTGCGAATGGTGGCCCTGGGTCCCCCCTCTGCCTGAAAATACCTGTCACAACAAGGAAGGTACTGGGCCAGGACCGGCGCTAAACCTGAAGCCATCCTCATTCACCGGGAACGGTATTCTTTTTTGGTGGCTCAGAAAATTGGTGCGCTGCTCCTAGACTGGACGACAGAAGACGCCTTTAAGAATCAAGTTGTTTTCCCCAACAGGCTTGGTGTGCCCAGACTGTGTAGTCACCCCGGCTCATGCCCACGTTGTTCGCCATCCGCCATCTGCCCGCCCGGATCGGAGCGGATCGAAAGCCTGATGCTGTCAGTCACACGGATACTTTTTGCCACAACGTCATTGTCAGCCGGTTCCTGACAGCAGAAGTGCGCGCTAAGCTTCCTGAACGCCGTCCTACATCTCTCACCGGCTTCCCCTTCAGAGCCGGTCCACAGAGTTGCAACGTCTGAAGGATCTCCAATCCTCTAACTGCCCTGACAATTAACGGGATGTTAACTCCTAATGCGAGTGCGTGGTAGGCGTGAGGCTGGCCACCGGGCTAAGGCTGGCTAGCAGCCAGTGTGACAGAGGCCTGGCTGGGGGGCATCGGCTCACACTGAGTCTTGCGAGAATTTCCTGGCGCAGGCACGGCGTCTTCTTCATAGATTAGAGAACGCGCCCCAGGGGGTCCAGAACCCATGGAGGCTACAGCCCCTAGAGCAGGCGCATTCCGGCGCTGAGCTGCGAGGTCAGGTGGGGTCACGTCCGGGTCAGGAGAACAGCAGACGGGCGGGCTGGAGCCGAGCCGGCGCCAGTGCTGGGCGGGGAGCCGCGGGCGCCCAGAGGGCCCACCTGCCTGACGCTCCCAGCTCAGCAGCCTGACCTGGACGGGTTGGAGGGTCTTACACTGGCTGCCGCCCGGCCCCTGTGCCCAGGACGCTTGAGGGGTGCCGCCTGAGGCCGTGGGGAGCTGGGCAGCGCCCTCCCAGCCGAGGGGGCACTCCGGGACTGCCTCCGCGCGGGTCCGGGAGGCGCCTCGGCGTCGGGGAGGCAGCGGCCCAGACGCAGACCCGCAAATCCGGAGAAGACGGTGTCCAGGGCGCGGGCCTGGGGGCCTCGCGGTGGCGCACGCAGCGGAAACACGCGGGTCCTGGACGGAACTGAGCCGGAGTCTACACGGGGCGGTCCTGCGCTCAGGGCGTCTGTGGTCCCCGAGCAGCTCCCAGCCGGCGTCCGGTCCAGGCTCTGGATTCCAGCTCGCTGTCCGGCGAACAGAAGTGCCCTTGCAGGGGCACGAAACCCGTCCGATTTCCGGATTCCAAGGGAAACGTTTCCCCCGGCCCTTGTCCGGGACCCGCCCGTGGGGGGGTCAAGGCCAAGGGCTTCTGCTCGCCTCTGCGGTGGGAGGGGCGGCGTTTCCTTCTTGTTCTCACAGGTCAGTTCGTCCCGAGCGCAGCAGGAGACGCGTAGGTCAGCTGATTCGAGCTTGATAACACTTGAATCATTCATTTTGCAAGACACGGCCCCACAGAACGCGCCCGCCTGGAGGGAACGGTTCGTGGCAAGAACGGCCATGCTCGTTTTAAAAACGGCGAAGAGTCAGCAGCGCAGCAGGAGCAGCACAGCTGTCCGGGAAGGGCAAGTACCGCGTTCGTTCCCACCTCGTCTGCAGACCGGGACAGCACAAAGCCACTGAGGTGTCATTTGGGGAGTTCCTGCAAAAAGTGTTACTGATGTAATATTCGACGAAAATAGTGAAATACAAAACGAAGAAAGACACAAGCAGCGCGTGCCAATCGGGAGCTGGCCTGGTGTCCCCTGGGCGCCCTTCTGCGGAACAGAGACAGCTTCGCAGAACGCAGGCGCCGGACAAGGCGGCTCAGAGACCCTGACGGAGCAAGAAGAAAATAAGATCACTCTGTAGTCATGTTTGAGCGCGCGCGCACACACATACGCGCGCGCGCCAAAAACAGAAACAAAACTTTTGTTCAGCCACAAAAATGGCCGCCAGTCCCCTCCAAATCTGTTCAATACGAGTAACTACAGCTTCTTTGGCAATCACAGTTTCAGCTTTGCTCTCTTCTTCCTTCCTTCAGGATAGGATGCATCAAGCTATCCAATCACAGAATCACTCCCTGCTTCCGGGGAGCATCCAGTCCCGGAAAGCTCTGCCTCTGTAAATCTTCCCCCAAACCGCCTAACACAAACTCAATCCTGTCAGTACTTTCTTATACGCTCTTACTAATGAGATGCACCCACCGCTCCCCACGGAGCGTCTTCTTGGTGAATAATCACCCAACTTGTTCAACTGCTCATTTATTCCTGGTGGAAGATACTGGCACCATTTACGTTCTGTCTGACTTCCGTTGGTCACTTTTTTCTCTTTTTCTTTTGCATTCAAAATACTGGGGGAGGGGGCCAAGCTCTCTCTCTCTCTTAAGCTCACCCACTCTAGTATATCAAGAGTGTACTTTCTCATTTAAATAAACTTTCCCCCTTGTGTTACTCAGAAAGAAGAAAGAAATAAAGGAAGGAAGGAAGGAGGGGGAAGGAAGGACAGAATGAAGACTCGGGGGCTGGGGATGAGGGAAGGAGACATATACCCAAGTCCTGCTAGCGCTGCTTTCCAGGAAGTGGGCTTGTGGCTTGTTTTCCCCACCGCCCTCCCCCAGTGAGGGGTGGCCATCATGGACTTTCTTTTCCAAGGCCCATCACTATTTCTCAGTTTGTTCTTGACTAATTGAATTCCCGGCAGCCTCTCTGCTTCTCTGACCCGTTGACATTTAATTAGGCCTTAAGAATTATTTTGCATGCATACTTTGATGGAGAACTCTTTTGGGTTTTTTGTATTAATAACAAAAAGTTGAAACTTTAAACAAATATTTTAGGAAAGCTCAAGACAAAGTTCTGTCCCCCAAATATTCTTATGGGGAGATGTAGAAAATAAAGATGTAAAATATGTCATACGGTGTTTTAAAGCAAGCATTGGGGAATTTTCCAAAGATTGCCAGTGACGTGTGCTTGCTTTCCCTGAGCAGATTCCTTCTGTTTATTTGTGACAGCACAGTTTATCTTTTCTGGATATAAATGAAAGGAAATATTTTATCTTTGATTAAATCTAGCCCTCCTCCGTTCCCAGTGATATTGGAGTTGATTAGAACTATTTAAAGAACATGCTGTTACCTCTGATTCAATATAATGCATTAAATCCAACCAATGATCTCAGCTTTCTCAGGACGCGTCGAATTCATCAGCTCGCCTCTTAGCCGTTGATCATAAAGTGAGGACCCATCTTCCTGGAGTCCACACTGAACCGTTTTGTTCTGAATCGTTCCTGTAGAGCATCTAGAAATTCTGCTGAAGGAAGCAGTTTGTTGCAAATGTAAAAAAGGAGAACAGGAAACGTGTTGTGTTGGTTACACTTTGGATTAACAAAAAAACAACCCCCTCCAGGTAAATCCATTCCCCCCCCCCCCCCAAGGAAGCAGCTAGTATTTCACGGGCAAGGAGACTCCTGGAGCGTCTATACCTATAAAGTTTCTTCTAATCCGCGTGGAAAGTGAAAGCGCATTGGTATTTGCCTGGCACTTTCCCGGACCGCGATGAGATGAATATGTTGGGTGTGAGCCTGGGAGGTTGGGGACCCCAAGTGAGGGGACCCCGAGCGGGTTTCAGCATTGCGTCTCTTTTCTTGCACCTTGCCTAACTTTCTAAACACGTTTTTGTCTACACTGACATTCTGCCTCTAAACCTACCACATTTCCTTCTATATTTTGAGGAAGCCTGCCAGACAGCTGTAGTCGTGGCCGAGTGGTTAAGGCGATGGACTAGAAATCCATTGGGGTCTCCCCGCGCAGGTTCGAATCCTGCCGACTACGTCTGAGCTTTTGAACCGTCACCTTTCTGACCAGTCTAATCCCGCCTGCAGGCGGTGCTGCTTTCTAGGCGAAACGAACCACTGACTTAGGGGAAAACCTACTGACTGCCTCTCCTCTCCAAGTGTTGCCCAGAAGAAAAACACCAGAGCACGATTATTTCCACAGAAAGTTTGCACCAACAGACCTGTGCCCAGCGATGTGCAGGACTTAAGGATATTTCTGGATTTTCTCTCCCCAAAGCTCTGAAGTAAGCTATTTCACAAAGAGACCACTGGGAGGCGGGCTCCCTCAGGTACGTTGTAGAGGGTATTTAGTCTGCCACAAGAGGCTATTTTTATGTCATTTTAAAAATCTTTTGAAGAGCAAAATTGACTTTGAAAGTCAATGCACACTGAAAGCAGATGCGCGTTTTCGTGCACCGACTACCGTCCCCAGGATCCCGACGGTTTATCCATCCAGAAACTGCCTGGCGTTCCCCTTTCGGGCACATCCCAACCCCACACCAGCTGATACCCGCATACATTTTCTGTCCTATAGTTTGGCCTTTTTGAGAATGTGATAGAAATTGAACACGATTTTTATACCAGTGGGAATGCAAAATGGCACAGCCACTCTGGGAAACAGTTCGGCAGTTTCTCATCAAAAAAAACAGAAAAATGCGGTATGATTCATCCACTGCACTCCTCATTTCCGGAGAAATGGAAATTTGTGTGTGGACAAAAACTTATATATGAACATTCGCAGGTGTCTTATTCGCAACAGCCCAAAGCTGAACGCAGCCGAGGCGTCCTTCAGCAGGTCAACACGACACTAAGTGCGTGGATGGGAACTCCAGGCAGGAATGAGAGGCGGCTCCCCTGGCGAATCAATGGTTTGGAAGCGGATGGCGGGCACCAGGCTCAGGGAAAGAAGTCAATCCTGATAGGTCACCTAGTGTATGACTCTAACTTTATGATCTTATCAAAATGGCAAAATTATAGAGATTAGAACAAATTAGCAGTTGCCAGAGTTCAGGGGTGGTGGGAGGAGGGGTGGGCATGACCCTAAGGGGAGCAGGTGGAGACTGTCCCAGCGATGCTCTCTGTATTGGTGACAGGAATCAGCGCAGTGTGTAACCTTTTGAGATTAGCTTCTTTCACCAGAGATAGGACTACACACAACGCTGAGCCAATATTAATTTCCTGCTTTTACTATTATACTTTGATCATGTAACAAGTAGCCCGCCAGGGAAATGGGTTCTCTCTGACTATATTTGCAACTTACTGTGTATCTGTAACTATTAAAACAAACCTTTTTTAGGTTAAAAATATGAATAGAAAGTATTTTATCAAACACTTTTCTTCACATGTATTCTGATTATTGTATAATTATTCTTTTACTTATTATTATAAATTGAAAAGATTTAGTTTTATAAGTTGAGTTTTGAATGTGAAATCACATTGCATTTCTGAAACAAACCACAAAATCGACTCCAAATTGAAATTATGGGAGGTAATTGATGTGTTAACTCTTATTGTGACAATCATGTACATATGTACATATATCAAATTATTACATTGTTGGCAGCCAATTTCTGAACTTACTAAGTTGAGAAAATTCCTTGTGAGGTTAAGGCCGGTTTGCAAGGCCTCTTGCCTTGAGATGGTGACCGATGTCCACCCCACTCAATTATTTTTGCTTGAGCACCAACCCCCAAGGCACCTCGTTGACTGGTATTGGGAGTGACTTGTCCCCTTATTTTAAAATATGCTGATTGCACCTTGTGAAAGAACTTATTGTAGGAACTTCTTTTGTGTTTATGGAAGCAAACATTTGCATTTCCTGAGAATCCTGTTTTTCTTGTACTTCCCCATAAGCAAACAGGCTATTGATCCCTGCTCCCAAAGAACTAACTTTGGCCTTTGCTATGCTAAAAACATTGCCTTGTATTTGAATTCTGAAGACACCTTCCTTCCCCATATGATAAGCATCTAAATCACCTACATCAATCACTATTGATAAAGATTATGCATGAGTCTTCTACCAATCTAAGTTCCGGGAAACTTTTACATGCCAAAAGAATTTGTCATCAGAAATCCTTGTCTAAGGCAAATGCCACTTCTATACTGGCCCATACATTTTTTCCATAAATAAAGCTGACTTTCACGTCAGTGCAGAGATGCCTGCCTGGTGATCAGAAAGAAACTCGTGGCTCTTTCATTCCCTCCCCCTTTCGCCAACACTGTCCATCCTTCAGGGAACCCTGGACCTGCTGGAGCCGGACTCTGGCAGACCATATGTCAATAAGGCTGGAAAAAATTAAAACTACAATTGCCGTATGACCCAGCAATTCTACTTCTGTCTACACACCCAAAAGAATGGAAAGCATAGTCTTGAACAGATGTTTGTACACGCAAATAGTCAAAAGGTAAAAACTACTCAAGGGTCCATCACTGGACAAATGGTTAAACAGAATGGAGTCTAGACACGGGATGGGGTATTATTCATTAAGGAATGGAATTCTGAGGCGCTTGGCAATGTGGATGAACCCTGAAGACATCGTGCTGAATGAAATAGACCCCAAGAGCACAAAGACTGATTCCACTTCGAGACACCTGAGTGAACACATAAAGACAGGAAGTCATAGAGTGGTTTTTAGGGCCTGGGAGAAGGGGAAATAGGGAAGTACTGACTAGGAGGTACAGAATTTCAGTTTAAGAAGGTGAATAAAGTTCAGGAGAGACATGGAAATGGCTGCTTAACAAAGTGAAAGTGCTAACCGCCACTGAATTCTGCACCGAAAAACGGTAAAGTGGCCAATTTTTATGTTGTGTGCATTTTATCACAAGAAAAATATCAGAAAAAAGAAAAAAGATTAACATATTTGTTGACTTGGTTGAGAATCCTCATTTTGTGCTTATTTTGTATTGCATTAATGTCTGCTCTTTGCTTCATTATTTCCTTCCCTGAAGTTTCTTTGGAAGAAATTCGTGGTTGATTCCTAATTTCATGTACTGAATGCTTAGATGGTGACCCTTAAGCATTGATTCGATACATACAAATCCAATCATAAGGTACATAAGTAGGTCCCTCCAAATCCACTTCTAGTGGCACGGTGTGTGTTCGGATATGCACTATTTTTGTCATTCATTTCAGAAGAGTTCCTAATTTCCTTTGTGATTTATCCTTTGAACCATGGTTTATTTAGAAGCATATTTATTGTTTTATAAACAAATATAATTTTTCATTTTCGTGTTTTGATTTCTGCCATAATTTTATTGCCATGAAATAATAGCATGCATTCAGCCCTGTTATGTTTTTGGAGACTTGCTTTGTGGTCTGGTAAAATATCAAATTTGAGAACATTTCATCTGAGTCTGGAAAAGGTTTGAATCCTGAAGTTGACGTGTGCACTGTTCTCTCTATGTGTATATTATATGAATCACAGTATTATGAATTACGGTTACTTCTCCATTTGTGTGTTCTCTTACTTTTCAGAGTGGTATATTGTGTGAAAATATCCCACTATGATTGTGGTTGTATCTATGTCTCTTTTTACTTCTGTCACCACCTGGAATTTTTTCTCCATTTCTTAATCTTCCGGAAGCAAGAAACTCTGGGTAAAGCATGGTCAATGAAATAGCTGTGCCTTGGAGATAGAAGGCATTGATCCTGACTGCAACAAGGAAAGCCTAGGGGGAAAATGCACATCTATTGAGACTTAAGAAGAGTTTTCTGTTGTTAGAAACACTTTTACATGCTCCCTTTCTCAAAAGTAATGAGGAAAATGTAATTAAAATAGAACTGTTCTCATGGGGAAATCAACATAAAGGTTGACCAGAAGCTGCTGGAGAGATTCTGGTCTTCCTCTACTTAGAAAAGAGCCTGGCCCTGTTCCCAGGGCCTGGCCTACGTTTGTGTCACTCTGCTCTCCCAAACAGCTGGGTCAGGAGCCCAGATGCCTAACCACTCTGAGAAGAGAGAGACAACCAGAACCGGTTTGAGGAGCTTCTCAGCTTCCTGCCCGGGCACACCTTGGCCTCCTCATTTACAGTTTTGAGGTTAATGAATCATGCAGCCTGAACTTAAAGGGGCTGTTTCTCTAGAAGCTTTATGTTTGATTTTACTGGGATGATTCCATTTCTTAATAGTTACAGTCGGACTCCAGGATATGCAGGAAAATCCTACATGCAGGGGATTCTTGGTCTGGGGCCCAGAGTCTTGGGGAGTTTTGTGAACTTTCTTGGAATGGTCTGCCCAGGCGGTGTGTTTGTGTCCAGGTTCGCCTTTCTGTGACTGGGTCTTGCGCCTCCGCTCCTTATGCCATAGGGCGCTTAACCCCCAAAGGTTCTAGAAGTCTTCCGAATAACTTCACAGTCCATTGAAAAGAGACAGAAGAGATTACCAGCTTCGTTTTCTTGTTTTGAGAAATGCACTAAGTGCCTCTCAGTGGCCTCGTGCCCAGCCTGTTTGCCTGTGGTAAGCCGCTTCCCTAGGCGGACTCAGCACCTCTGTCCCCTGGATGGTCAGCGCTCACCAATATGTTGTGATGGAAGCCCCTTCTGGGCGTGCTGGCATTGCCCTTGTCAGGTTTTCATGTTCGCGCCCCCGGGCCGGTGCATCCCTCTCAAAGCGATCATGTTTGAGCCCAAATTCTAAGTCCATTATGCAACCTGCTTTTCGTCTTCGCTTTTATGTTTTACCGTCTTGCTGCCCGAGATACATCATTCTGTCTTTTATAATCGGGACCCCATATGCAGAACTGGTGTGTTTCTGCTCCGGAGGGTCACTCTGCACAGCAGCGTTATCCGTTCCGGTGCAAGCCAGTGTTCCCCATTTGTCCGTGCATTTTCGCTTTCCATCTCACCTGGGGCCCTTACACTGCACGGTCCTCATCTGAGGCCCGGGGCCGGGGAGGGGGTGTGGGGGGGTGTAGGTGTGTGTGTGTGTGTGTGTGTGTGTGTGTGTGTGTGTTTGCCTTATGTACGACTTTCTGGAACATCTTTCCTGGTAGAGGGCCCTTGTCTTATTTCCCTTTACATCTCTAGCACCTGGCCTTCCAGAGTTCAATAAAACTGTTAAATGATCTAAAAGGTGCTAATGACCTTTTTCTACAATAAGAACTCTAAAAAAAATGTATCTTTCTGTTTAAATCCTTTGATTTGGTCCAGTTCTGATTTCTTCTTTTTCCAATTCCTCACTCCCGCTTTTCGGGTATATACATATATAGGCCCAGACCACGCCTGACTCTGCAGGCGACACGGGCTAAGCCCAAGGCAGAGAGACAGGAGAGGTTCGGGCTCTGTATTTTGCAAGCTCTGACTCTACATTTCCTTTAAACTTATTTTCTGTAGCGATGTTTCTGCACTTGCTCCTGTGAGAGGCAGGGTGACACCTTCTCCCCGCCCTGGGGATCACTCAGACTCGGGGTGAGCAGGACCCAGATTCCGGTACCGGGTGCTGGTCCTCTAAGGGCTTTGCACGGAACTGGTGTTTGCACGGAATTGGTGTTTGCACGGAACTGGAGTTTGTTCGCACGGAGTTGGTGTTTTGCAAGCTCCTTGGGTTTCGCCGGTCCTTAAACACAGGCCATGGAAGGAAGGAGAGGCGGGCCGCCCTTCAGACCTCGTTCGCTCCTGCTCGAAGGGGAGGTGCGTGCCGCCGTCGCCTCCGCGTGGCGAGTCTGGAGTCCGGGGTGCGCGACACAGAGACGGGGTGCTGGCCTCGAAGGCCACAGTCCTGAGCGCCAAAGGTTTTACCCGGGTGGTCACCGCGCCGCGGGGCGGAGGCCTCTTCTCTTGCATGAGGAGCTGTTCGGCGACCTCGGACTCGCAGGAGCAGGCAGCCCGCAGCCCCGGGGTCCCGCCCTCACCCCTGGGGTCCGGCCCTCATCCCCGGGGTCCCTCCAGGGTCCCTCCCGTATCCCCGAGGTCCCGCCCTGATCCCCGGGAGTCCCTTCCGTA